>JANTPZ010155012.1:0-32458 GCA_025593235.1 Vachellia pachyceras
AGAGTAAGTGCTGTGAAATTCGTTTTCCAGAGGCAGTGTAATTGTAACGTGATTTTGTGTGGTCAAATGTTATCCAATGACCATGAAACTTTCCAGAATTAAAGTAGACTTATCAAGCTTTAATTTGATAGGTCATATTAGTTAATTGGATTTGTGTGCTGGGAGATATGAATTTTTGAAATTTTGTCTTGTTTCTGGAATGAAATCTGAAACAGTTTGTATTTGACGAAATTCTGGGAATGATATGGCTGTGATGGCCAGAATTGAGTATTTTTTATATGAAATTATACTGAAAGAGCTTCACATAGGAATTTGAACCACCCCAATTGGAGTTATATAGCATTAATTATGATTTTTGAAAGTTTAGTCAACATGTTGACAGTTTTGGTTACTATGCGAATTTAAGAAAGAAAGTGACCAAATTTAAGTCCTACAACATGTTGTCATGGCTCTAATAATGTTATTAATTCCCTAGGACCATAAAGTGACAAAGAAAAAGCTATGGTTAGAAGATCAAGGTACTAAAGGAGGAGGCAAAGTCTAAAAGGTAGTGAACTTACTTACTTGTATGTGTATGTTGTGCATTGATTTGCTGTATTGCTTTGCTAGATTATGTGAAGCATGTATGAATAAATGAAGCTCTATTTTTGTTTTTACTATGGCCATAAGTACACTTCACGAAACATTGAGCACGCAACATTTCATTATGTGAACATGAGCCTATGTAAGGCAAGCATATCACGCACTAGCATTCATCCTACATGCATTGTTTGTAATGTTTGCTACTGGGATTTCTCGAATCTCACCCTCCCCCATTAACATTTCTAGGTACAAGTGCATCAAAGAGTAAGGAGAAAGTTTATGAAGTTAAAGCAAGGAATTTGTTATGAGCATGGATATGTAATATGTGATGTGAAACCTACGCATGTATGGATGATATATGATAGCCAAGAACTCCTAAATGAATTATCAAATATGGTTCAAAAAGGATTAGGAGTTAGGGTTTTAAAAAGATGAAGTTTGCAAATGAAAAGTTTGACTTTTTATCAAAATGAAGTTGGTCAAACCCCTAACCTTGACCTATTGTGAAACAAAGTAAATGAACTACAAATGAGTTACAATTTTACAGAAACATAGTTGGCATTGCAAGCATTAAAACAAGACAAAGAAAACCGAATTTGGAGTTTTGTACAGAAAGTTATTAAGTTCCAAAGTTTGAAGAAAATCACTGAAAAACCTGGAAAAAATAGAAAAATGACCAAATGAACAGTACTTTTTCACGGATCAAACTGTATGATTTGGGCAAGTAAATGACTCAATGAGTATTTTTTCCTTATAAAGGAACTTACAAGCTTCAAATAGAAATTGGAAGCACTCAATTTCGATTTTTCTAGAATTAGTTATGAATCTTCAAAGTTGTTCCAAAATGCAGTGAATAGTAACTTTCAAAGAACTTGAAAGTTTTAAAATTGAAACTTTTGGACTTTATAATCACTTTGAGGCTTCCAATTGATTCAAAATCAATATATAATGAAGCTAAGGGTTAAGTTAAGGTATGTCACATCACCCATCGTGAAATTGCTCCCGGGACGAGCACGCTTAACTTTAAAGTTCTTACTGACTTCCATCCACCAGGCCAAATCTGATTCTGCGACTTCCGGCCCAACAGCAATCAACTTTTTCCGTTCTTTCTATCCGTGGGCTCTAACTTGACTTTTGACTACTGGTTTGGCCCTTTTTTATTCAATGACCATATTGCCCTTGGTCTTTATATTTAATGACATTTATGTCCCTAGCTTACATCCTTAAAAATCTCAAAGCCTTGGACTAAATTGACCAGGGTCTTTTTGGTCCATCGACATGTCTTCTTTTTGTACTTTTATTTTTGGGCCTTATCTTATCTCCTAACTAACGATTTGGGCCTTGTCCATGCTTCCCAAAACTTTTTTCACTTCCACCTACACCATTTTCCATTCTAAAGCTAATGGAAGCATCAAAATCATGAAAATCACATTCCTCCTATTACTTCAGACTTGACCGAAAATCAGAACAAGGAGGAAATTTGTGATTTTTCAAACTTCCATCATGTATAACAACATATTCTTGATCCCAAAACACTTCTCATGCATTATTTAGCTTGAAAACAACTCTTCCTCATCAAATAGAAATTTGGACAGCACTTCCCCTTAAACTTTGTGCTTCCAAAAATTTATACAAGCATCAAACTCAAGCAATATATACATAAATAAACTCCTTATCATGCAAGGAGTGATTTGTAACCAACTATATCCTCTAAATCCCTCTCTTTTTCATTTTCACCATCAAGAAAACTAACTTTCAATCTTGAAAAAGAGAGGGTTAATCAAGAATCTAATCCATTAGGAGTGTAGATGAGGTTACAAGGATCAAGAATATGATAGGTTTGGGTGGTATAGCTTCTTACCTTGTGTTTTCTTGAAGCTCTTCTTCTAAAGCTTGGAAATGGCGTCTTCTTCTCTCCCTTAAGCAGACAAAATGTCGTGTAAAATGGAGGAAGAGGAAGAAGAAGAGGATTTTTAGTTTAATAAAACCCTTCACACTTAGATGTAATGCTAGGATTTATTCTTGGAAATAAAGTTTGATCCAATGCCTTGTGACTCACCAACACAACCAACACTTGCTTGGCACTCATTTGGCCGCATAAAAGTTGTGTAACTAGTTTCTAGAAACTTGGTTACACAAACCAAATGGTTGCCATCCGGTTACAACTTATACCGGTAAAAATAACTTTATTCCGTTACATTTTTTCTGCTTATATGGGGACACCTTTTATTCCTCTCTTAATCTCCACATGTCACTTACTTATATGATAAAATATCTATCATAATAATACCCCCGGAAATCTTCAAATCTCTACAGGGTTACCTTACCCTGTCGAAATACCGAAAAGCAGTTTACCGATAAACAAATGGATTTTAGGGCATTAAAAATTTCTAGAATTTACACTAATACTTTAACTTTTTCCTTTTCTTATAATACTTCCCGGAATGTCTGCAATAAATTTCTGAAGAAAACCCAATTTTTCAGGGTTTTTCGGATCTTTTTCCTCTTGAACCGAGAAATCACCTTTATCGTATTCTAGAAATTTCATATTTTTTTCTATACCTTGAACTCGTATATTTTTTTCAGGGTATCCATTAATTTTTCTGATATCTTGGTCAACTTTGACATATGACTTTGACTTTTGGTCAAATGACCAGAATGCCCTTGCCTTTCCTCTTATTTACTGATTATCCTTGCTTTTCTTTCAAAATTCCAATCTTACCCTTATAATTCTAATTTCATCTTTTCCTTTAATGACATTTAGGTCCTTCCCCGAAGGTCACCCATCTTGTCATTACTTTAGGCCAAGCACGCTTAACTGTGAACTTCTTAAAAATTTCAATCCATTAGGCCCAGACTGCTTGTGATCTTTCTGGTTTACTAACTTCCTCTTTTTTTGTACTTTCTATCTATATTCCTTATCTCATCTCATAACTATCGTTTGTCCTTTAATTACACTGACAGTAAAAGTATGGATATTACATAATGAACCAGAGAGATCACAGTCAGTCTAGGACTAATAAACTGAATTCCAAAAGAACTTCATAGTTAAGCGTGCTTGGCCTAGAGTAATGACAAGATGGGTGACTTTCTGGGAAGGACCCAAATGTTATTAAAGAAAATATGGAAATAGAATTCTAAAGAAGTAAGGGTAAGATTGGAATGTTGAAAGAAAAGTAAGGGTATTTTAGTAAATAAGAGAAAATGTAAGGGCATTTTGGTCATTTGACCAAAGTCAAAGTTGACCAAGATATCAGAATAAATTTACAGATGCCCAAAAGATAGAGAAAAACTCGCAAATCAAAATGGTGGGCGTTAGATTTTTCAAATCCGGCCTAGATTTCTATCTAGAGAATTTTGAAGATCGGTTAGTCAAAAATAATTATTTGAGATATCAGGAGGCCTCAAACATCTGATTTCAAGGCAAGGAAAACTAGTATGAAATTTCTAGTATCTTATAAAAATGATTGCCCAGAATGCGAGAAAGGCAATTTCTCATATAGGAAGAAAATTACCAGGAAAAAACCTTGGAAAATTGGGTTTTCTTTGAAAATTAATGAAAGATATACGGGGAAGAAATTTGAGGAAAGGAAATGGGTAAGAATATTAGTGAAAATTCTAGAAATTTTTTATGGCTTAAAATCCAGTTACTTGTCGGTAGACCGTTTATCGATATTTCAATAGCGTAAAAGTGACCCTATGGAAACTTGAGATTTCCAGAATATTATTCAAATAATTATTGTCACATGAGTTAGCTATATTTGGAGATTAAAAGAGAGAAATAAATAATCTCAAGTCACAAATTGTTACTCCACTTTATGAGAACCAATAAGAAGTGATTAAGTCTTGGTTGTGGTGGTGGATTTTGGATCCTTGGATCAAGTCACAAATTGTAAGATCAAATATTAGCCATTAATCTTAAAATGGCTTATTAATTAATTGGAAAACTCTTCTCTCTTCCTCCTCATCTTTTTGCATGACATTTTTAGATTGGAGGGGAAGAGAATACGCCCTTTTTTCCCCAAGAAGAAGAGAAAAGCTTCAAAAAGTTTCAAGGTAAGAGGTTCCACCACCCAATCCTATACATTTTCTTAGTCCTTACAACCTCCTCTACACTTCTAATGGTTTAGAATTTTGGATTGAGCCCTTTTTTTTTGGTGCTGAAAGTTAGGGTTTATGAAGAGTAAAAATTATAAAGAGAGGGATTTAGAGGAAAAGATTGGTTGCAAATTACTCCTTGCATGATAAGGAGTTGATTGGTGTAAATATTGCTTTGGGTTGGTTGTTGTATGAATTTTTGGAACCATGAAAAATGGGGGGTGCTGTCCAATTTTATATTTGATGAGGAAGAGTTATTTTTGAGCTAAATAAGGCATGAGAAGTGTTTTAGGATCAAGAATATGTCATTATATGTGAAGAAGTTTGAAAATCACAAGTGTGAATACATACCTTGTTTTTCGGCCAGCACAATAATTAATAGGAGGTGAGTTTTTGATGATTTTGATGCTTTCATTAGCTTTAGAATGAAAAGTTATGTAGGATGGAAGTGAGAAAAAGTTTTGGGAAACATTGGAAATCATTTAAGCAAGTTTTGAAGCTCTAGGGTTTATAAAGTTTAAGAGAGAACATTGTTGAGTTTTCAAAGTTTTCATGGATAGGTAATGGCTTGGAATTGATGGTTATGATATTATATTGTGTATACCATCAAGGAGTACTCTTGGAAAATAAAGAAGAAAGCTTTCCAAGTCAAGAACAAATTGAAAATCAAAGGTAGCAAAACTCCTAACATTATGTAATGTTATAGTGAAAATGATTTGTAAATTGTGCATGACTTAGCATTGAAATTTTGTGATGATGAGTGTATGAATATGTACTTTTGAATGCTATGACCATATGCATATCATTGTTTAGCTTGCACATTTCATATTACCCTAATCCTACACTTAATTATAAAAAGTTGTCATGCATATTTAAATGTGTTAGTGTGTTTTGCTATTAGGATTTCAATGAAATCTCACTCTCCCCAACTAACCATTTTAGGTCAAAGCTCAAACAAAGGTAAAGGCAAAGTGAATGAAAAGTAGAGGAAGCATTTTGTTGCATGTTGCTTGCCAAGTTATATGTTATTGCTTTATGTATATGTTTATGAGCTTTGGATTTAATGTATAACCCTAAACCTATACTTGATAATGTGTATATATCTAAATATTCATGCACAATCATGTGAGATGAGTTAGCTATGACAAAAAGGGGTTTTACAAAATTTTAAAGAAATAGAAATTTTTGAAGAAAGGGGTTCCAAGACTAAAAGTTTCCAAAACTTGAGCTGTGAAGAAAAATAGCAAATCAAGTCCAATTGAGCTGAAATTTGCTAGACAATAGTTCATATGGTGAGCTTTAAAATGAGTCCAAGATCACTAAATTTGGACATTTATACAAGAAGATATGATTTTCCAAAGTTAAGGAAAAAACCTGAAAAAATGAAAAATGTCCATATGAACAATACATTTTCACGCAACAAAATTTATTTAATTGGGCAATTTTTTGAGCCAATGAGTATTTTTCCCCTGTAAGGAATGTTTCAGGCTTCATATAGAAATTGGAACCATTCAATTTCAATTTTTCTAGAATTAGTTATGAATTTTCAAATTTGGGACAGAAATCTGGAAAAATTGACCAAATGAATAGTAATTCAGGAAGAAATTTTCAATCTCACTTCTTTGGTCAATTTGAGTTATTTAAGGCCTAAAAGTGGTTCAATAATGATATAATATGAAGCTAGAAAGTTAAAGTAAGGAGTATTACACCTAATATACCGAATTCCATAAGAACTTCATAGTTAATCATACTTGACCTAGAGAAATGGAAGGAAGGGTGACCTTCTGGGAAGGACCCAAATGTCTTTAAAGGAAACGGCAACAAAAATGTAAGTTTAAAAGAAGTAATGGCATTATGGTAAATAAGAGAAACTATAAGGTCATTTTGGTCATTTGACCAAAGTCAAAAGTCAACAAGTCAATGTTGACCAAAATATCAGAAAAATTTATAGTGGCCCAAAAGGTAGAGAAAAATTTACCGATCAAAATAAGAGGTGTTAGTTTTTGCTAAATTGAAATAGATTGATTGTTAGTGTAGGATTTGACCAAGAGGGGAGTGAATTAGTCACTTTATAAAATTTAAAAGTTATGCACATAAATGAAATCAAAGTCACCGAGAGAGAAGAAAGATTTTGAACGCAAGCGATTTATCCTGGTTCGGTCCTCTTGACCTATGTCCAGTCCTTAGAGCACCTCTGAGTTTTCTCAATCCACTAACTGTAACAGCAAGAGGCTCTGCAAGCCTTTACAATGGGAAATCACTCTCCCTTACACTTTTCACTAAAACAGAGTATCGCACACTCCGTTTTCTGACTTAAACTCAACCCAATAATCTCAAGGTTCCAACCATGAGTTTCTCATTGATTTACAATGGATATTGGCTAGATAGACGCTCTCTAAAGAGTAGATAGAAATTATTGAAGCACAGAAGGAATGTAGAATGATTTACAGAGAGCGTAATAAATGTCGTAAGATGATCACTATGTTCTTCTCTTGCTTCTCTGTATTGAATGCTTGGACTTTTATATTTTAGGAGTAATAAAGTGTTCGTTAAACTCCATTAATAGCCGTTACTCTCAACACCAACCATCTACTATACCATTTATGAAACATTTAATGCAGCTTGAACAATGAACGATGAAGTTTATAGATGAACGTTAAAAGCTTCATGTCTGAGGTAAAGCCTGTGCTTCATTCCTTATTCCATGGAAAGTGTTGATTGATGTATATATTGTGTTAGTTTGTTGTTTGTATGAAATTTTGGAATGATGAAGATTAAGGGGAGGTGTTGTCTAGATTTTTATTTGATGAGGAAGAAGTGTTTTTGAGTTAAATAATGCATGGAAAGTGTTTTACAATCAAGAATAAGCCATTACATGCAAAGAAAGTTTGAAAATCACATTGTTGTTCATGATTCTGTTTTTCGGTTAATCTGGAAAAAAATAGAAGGATTGTGGTTTTCATTATTTTGATGCTTCTGTTAGATTTAGAATGAAAAACTGTGTAGGGTGGAAGTAATAAAAGGATTTAGGAAGCATTGGAAATCATTTAGACAAGTTTTGAAGCTCTAGGGTTTATAATGTTCAAGAGGAAGTTTGTTGAGTTTTCATAGTTTTCATGGCTTGGTAGTGACTTGGAATTTATGGTTATGATATTTTATTATGTATAGGAAGGTGAATTATCAAAGAGAACTCTTGGAAGTTTAAGGGAGAAAGCTTTCAAACCAAGTTCAAGTTAGAGAACTAAGGTAGCAAAAGATACTTATCATACACTTAATGTTGCATTGATGATTATTTGTGAATTGTTTTTATTGCATGACAAATTGGTGAAGTTGAATATGTGATTATATGAATTTGATGATGATATGGCCATATGTAAAGTTTGAAGGTTTATGAAATTCATATGTTCATGCATTTGTTTCCAAACTTTAAATAATTGTCATGCATATTAGTGGATGTGTAAGTGCTTTTGCTATTAGGATTTCTTTGAAATCTCACTCTCCCCAACTAACCATTCCTAGGTACAAGCTCAAGTAAGGGTAAGGGCAAGGTGAATGAGGAATAAAGGAAGCATTGTGTTACACTTTGGTTGTCAAAGTTATATGATGTTGCTTCATGTATATGTTTATATACTTTTGACTTAATGTAAAACCCTAAACCTCTACTTGATGTACGTGCATATGTATGAGGACATACATGACTAGATAGGGTAAATGAGGTTATGTCTTGAATGTATTATACCAAGTCTTGAAAATGGAAAGTTGGTAAAAAGGGTCCAACACCCTTAAGAAACTCCTAAATTTGAGATGTGAGGAAAAATAATAAACTAACTCCAATTGAGCTGATATTTTCTAGAAAAATAATTCATATGGTGAGCTTTAAAATGAGTCCAAGATCACTGAATTTGGACATTTTTGCAAGAAATTATGGTTTTTCAAAGTTAACAAAAAACCTGGAAAAGTGAAAAATGACCATATGAACAGTGTAACTTCACATAATAAACTGTATTAAATGGGTAAGTTTTTGAATAAATGACTATTTTCCCTTGTAGGGAATGCTATAAGCTTCATATTGAAATTGAAACCACTCAATTTCGATTTTTCTAGAATTAGTTATGAATTTTCAAAGTTGGGCCAGAAATTTGGAAAAATTGACCAAATGAATAGTAACTCGAGTGAAATTTTGCCATCTCATTTCTTTGGTCAATTTAAGTTATATAAGGCCTAAATGTGGTTCAATAATGATATAATATGAAGCTAATAAGGTAAAGTAAGGAGTTTTACATTTTGAAAGAAAAGGACAATAAAACTTGGAACCCTTAGATATTTCTGCATAGCCTACAAAGTAAGCTCTAGCAGTCTTAAGATCCAATTTCTTTTCTTGTGGGTTGTATACTCTCACTTATGCATGGTAACCCCATACGTTAAGGTGATTTAAATAGGGTTTCCAACCTTTACAAATTTCAAAGGGTGTTTTAGGCATTGCCTTTGTTAGAACTTGATTTAATATGTACAACAGTTTTGTGCGCTTTTGATAAGGAAATTGGTAGTTTAGAGCCACTCATCATGCTCCTAACCATTTCCAACAAGGTCCCATTTCTCCTTTCAGCACACCATCTATGTCAGGTGATCAACAATTATACCTTGCTTTTGAAGAAACTCTGGAAAAGGGTTTGATACTTTTGTTATAAAGCGTGTAGACATACATATAATGTGAGTAATTATCAATAAAGGTAACATAATACTTTTGATTGGGTACTAATAAATCACGACAAGAAATATAAGTACCTATAATTTCAAGTAAGGCAAAACTTCTCCTAACTCCCTTTTGTGACTTGTTGGTCTGCTTTAGACCTATAAAAGCTTAAAAAGAAACACATTTTCAAACACTCTAGTTTGATTGCTTCCAAAAAAAGGGAATAAAAGAGGAAAACAAATCTCTACACAAAAGGTAAAAATTCAGGATAAGGGATTATGTCAAACAACCTTGTTGGTGCCTCTGAACCTCTGATGTTATTTTACATGGTAAATGAACCATAAGAAAAGGAGAAATGAGTTTGAGGTGTAATGTGATTTCTTGTGACAATGCAATGGAGGTTGACTTTGACAACTTTAAGGTTCCAGAATGTTCATGCTTTGGTGAGAGAAAAACCTTTATACAAAGAACACAGAGGAGATTAGAGAAAGGCATGATAGAGAGAGGGGTAATAGATTGAGATGCAATAAAGAAGGGAGAGAAGGAATTGGGCGAGATGAAGAGTAATTGAGAGATGTCTCTTGATGAAAAAGTAAGAAAGTTGAAGAAAAAGTTACATAGATTTAAAATTTGAATTTTAAAAAAGAGAATGTATTGAAACTTATATGATATTGGGAATTGGAACATGATCTAGATTTTATTTTTATTTTATTTTTAAAATAATTGTTTAAAAGTGTACAAATTTCAAAATGAAAAAAATCCTTAACTATGATTTAAAAAAATGATCGTTTTATTTTAAAATCATTCTTTGAGAACGTTCAGATATAATGAGTTAGGGTGTTCATTAAACTTATCATTCTTCATGAGTATCGAAACTGGACTGTTTTGGGAATTACAATATTCTCTTATTTAATTGGGATAATTATAGGGTCATTGCATTCTTTTATTCAAAATTTCATTTGAAATTCAAAATTAAAGTTAATGCAATTAATGCCAAATTTGAAAAAGAAATGTAATTAAACTAAGATTTAAAGGAATATGATGACTTGGACGATTACGAGGTTAGATGATGTATGTAACATCAATAATATGTTGGGATTAGAATATACACGCAGCGGGATTTAAAATTTTCTAATCCCAAATATGGATATTTCAAAGACATTTAGATTAAAGAGATAGAGCCGAACCTTTTTCGCTTTGAATCTAAAACATTTCTTACGATTGGATTTCTTCATATTCCACGAATTTTTGCGTTCTTGATTCTAATCACGAGGAGCCAACCTTCTTTGATTGCCTCCCTCTACCGGTATCCATGCGAACAGTTTCCAACAATCGTAGCGTGCTAGCGCCTCTTAAATCTCGCTCTCCCTCTAGGGTTTCTGATGGCTCATGGTCAGATTCGAATTTCTTATGCATCTCTTACTCATGAGTCCTAATATTTGTAGAACTCATGGAGAGCCTCTAGAATATGAGATTATTCTTTATTTAATCTTGAAAATTCGAATTCAGATATGAAAAGATATTCAAGATTAATCTTTACTAATCTTAAAATTTGAATTTTCAAAAGGATATTCAAGATTAATCTTTATTAATCTTGAAATTTGAATTTCAAAAGATATTCAAGATCAATCTTTATTAATCTTGGAATTCGAAATTCAAAATTCAAAAGATATTCATGATCAATCTATATTAATCTCAAAATTTGAATTTCAAAAGATATTCAAGATCAATCTTTATTAATCTTGGAATTCGAAATTCAAAATTCAAAAGATATTCATGATCAATCTATATTAATCTCAAAATTTGAATTTCAAAAGATATTCAAGATCAATCTTTATTAATCTTGGAATTCGAAATTCAAAATTCAAAAGATATTCATGATCAATCTATATTAATCTCAAAATTTGAATTTCAAAAGATATTCAAGATCAATCTTTATTAATCTTGGAATTCGAAATTCAAAATTCAAAAGATATTCATGATCAATCTATATTAATCTCAAAATTTGAATTTCAAAAGATATTCAAGATCAATCTTTATTAATCTTGGAATTCGAAATTCAAAATTCAAAAGATATTCATGATCAATCTATATTAATCTCAAAATTTGAATTTCAAAAGATATTCAAGATCAATCTTTATTAATCTTGGAATTCGAAATTCAAAATTCAAAAGATATTCATGATCAATCTATATTAATCTCAAAATTTGAATTTCAAAAGATATTCAAGATCAATCTTTATTAATCTTGGAATTCGAAATTCAAAATTCAAAAGATATTCATGATCAATCTATATTAATCTCAAAATTTGAAATTCAAAAGATATTCAAGATCAATCTATATTAATCTTGATTCGAAATTTAAAATTCAAAATGTGAAATTCAAATTTTTCAAATCTGATCAAATCATATCCATATAATTAATCCAAATAGTGAGCTAACGAATTTAATTTAACTTTATAAATTAAATCTGAATATTAATGTTAGTTATTTAATTTATCAAATAAATTAAATACTAACATATAATATTATTGTCATTTTGAATTCATATGTATATATAATTCGAATAAAGCCTAGAATTAAAGCTCTTGTAGGGCTGTTATTGTGTGCGACCATGTAGGCCCATATGAAGTTGGCAGTGAGCTAAACTCAATATTAGCCCACAAGTCGCAAGCGGTGTCTAGCAAGACATTACAACTACCCAAATCATATGGGGATCGTTAACACAAAATTTCATGCAATCACATCACGTCCCTTATGTCACACGATATCTCGGTTAAGGATAAGGCATGGATGACATCATCCTGCTATTCCCAACCATTACTTTCTTGATCCCTTAGTAGTTTAATCAAAAAATGAAAACTCCTTTTCGTTACAGTATGGCCATACATTTCTCAGACTCACTCATTGAGGGGCCCAGTAATATCTCTCAACTAATGTGAGGGACAAATCCCATCTTGATCACTCACATTCCTCTGCATGAAAGACCCCTAAGCCCGATTATAGCCTTTATTATCACCTGGTCAAAGGTGACTTTGACTAGGTCAAACTTAGCGACTCTCATGTAGGAATCCATGATAATCTTAGGTCAAAGGGCATTGTGATATGATTACATATGAGATAAGCTAATAACTTAATACATGCAGCTTTCTCATAGTGGGTCGGTCCTGCACCTTGTACTCTTACAAGTGCCTATAACTTTGACAAGTATCTCTATACCTCATCAAAGTCATACTGGTCTTACTTTATTATTTATTTTAATGTATTTTCTCCATTTAATTATCATATATTTCACATGTTTATTATGATAATTGCATCCATGGAAAAATTATAAATATTGTCTTAAATGTCCATGGTTGGTTGTCTATGCCCGCATGGACATTTAAGACAATATTTATAATTTGTCCATTGATGCAATTATCATAATAAACATGCAAAATATATGATAATTAAATGGAGAAAATACAATAAATAAATAATGTATGAGGTACAACGATTGGCCCCTAAGGCACAATTTCCAACATAATAATGACTAAACATGATGACATAAGTGATTATGTGATCCGATTAAAAGTAACTTAGGGATAATCTAAATTATATAAATTTAATGAGTTTAGATTCTCATTATCTTGATGAGCACCCAAACTAGACTCATATTCTTATTTACAATATTCTCTTCATTTAACTAGATGTATCTCCCATTTGTTGAATAGGGGCATGTATCATATTGTGTTCAATGGTAGAATTAATTTAACTTCATAGTAATTAATTCAAAAGTGTCTATGTAAACCTATTATCATTTATCAATAAAGAATGATGTTGTAATAGGAACATTTAGTTATTGTTGTGAATCATATAATGTTTCAAAATATTTCTCTATAAACAGCATTGGTTGTGTTGTTGGTTGGTTTCTTGCTCAAACCAAGTATAAGAATCTTGATATCATCCATAGATTTTACCCTTAATAAAGCAACATACAATTAACCATGATTGAATATAGGCCTAGATTTATTAAATCGGCATTGGTCATGGACGTTCCCTGACTTTTGTTGATTGTCCTTATGATGGATTCATATCCCTTCGATTGATCAAGACTTCCTAACCTGTGCTTGTATCGTTGAGAGGAATTTCTTTAAGAATTGTTTACCAAGAAATGTGACCTTCAATCTTGTGTTATTGCATAGCCCTATAGCTTGATCTATATTCCTCACGAACATTATGGGAACTCCTACTTTTATTGCAAATATATTAAGAGCTAAGCCAGAAGATTTTATGGTGTTCAAGAATTTTGTAGTATATAACTCTTAAAATGATATCCCTCCTTGATCATCTATACTCATAGAATCAGAGTTGAAATACTCAATAGGGTCTCTATCTTCGTCATATGTATTTGCAAGTGGAAAAATTATATCATATAAACTAAATCATTCATCACGTTCGACACTGCAAGATAACTAAGGTGTGATTTACTGACCTCTCTATCTAATAGGACAAATAACAAATAAGTCATAGTGTCAGATTCCTTTGTTTCAAGGGTTAAGTACCATTTTTGCCTCTGAATTATCCATAAGGAGCACTGAATATTCAGAAGTTTTTATGAGACCATATTTGCCCTAGAAGTTGGTGAAATGTATCACTTATAACCTGGACCAACGGAGCCTTCAATGAACATTTTTCATGAGCTCCTCATTCAAATGAGACACATGTACATTTGAATTAGCATCTAAAATTTTCATTTGAGAGTAAACATAAAGGGCTTTCCAGGAATAGGTCATTTGTCAAATTTGGAGCTGAAACAAACAAGTTATAGCCATTTGAGTTTCTCTTTCTAAACCGCACATGATGCATGCAGTTTAGAAAGAGCACTTTCTAAGCATTCATTTTAATGAACACATGCCTCATTCAAATGAGCAAGAATTTCTAAACCGATCCCCTTAGGTGCGGTTAGAAAGAGCAACTTTAAATAGCTGTAACTTCTTTGTTTCAATTCCAAATTTGACAAATGACCTATCTCTAGAAAGCCATTTGAGTCTACTCACAAATGAAACAAAAGTCATTCCCAAATATACTTTATTATGAAATATATGATAACCAGTGATTATAGGTTAGTGATGAAGTCTTAAATCTGACCACCAAGTTTTGAAATTCATATATTTCCTTATATGAAATGCTTTGAGCTTATTGTTGGTGTTTATGAATGACTTCATGAGTCTAGTAGATATGTGGTCTGAGATATCATCAACATACTAAACATATGTCAGAAATAGAGTTTGTCATGATGTCCTCATTCAAATGAGACACATGTATATTCGAATGAGCATCTAAAAATTTCAATATTTACTCAAGAACTCGTTTGAATATGCAGAAGATGAGAGCTTTATTTGAATGAGACATATAGTTTATTAGAATTAATATAAAAAAATGTAATACTCATCTTTGAAAATAAAAACATCATTTAAATGAGGTTCAAATCCATTCGAATGACATATGTCAGTTTTAATACTCATCTCCAGAGTTCATTCGGATATGTTGAAAATAAATGCCTTCATTCGAATGATTTTAATAGTCATTCAAAAGCATTTTAATAGTCATTCGAATGAACTTAAAAACTCATTCAAATGAGTTTTTAAGTTCATTCAAATGAGTTTTAATGGTCATTGGAATAAAGAAAATCATTCCAATGAAGGCCTTTATTTTCAACATATTCGAATGAACTCTTGAATGAGGACTTCGTGACAAACTTATTCCTAATATATGTTCAGTATTTTGATGATATATTTCAAACCACATATCCAATTGATTTGAAAATTTTTGCTATGAAACTAGACTCATGAAGTGATTCATACACACCAATAACAAGTTCAAAGCATTTCATATGGAAGAGATATGAATTTCAAAACTTTCATATCTTTGGAAGACAAAAGTTTTGGCAATTATTTTAGTTTACTTTGAAAGTAGACTCGAAGGGATCTCTAGGGATATGCCATTTATCAAATTTAGAGTTGAAGTGAAAAAGTTACGTTGTTGTTTCTAAACAGCACTCATCAAGTGCGGTCTAGAAAGTGCTCTTTCTAAACCGCACCTTTTCATTCACAAATTTTCAATTGCTAATTGAGCCATAATTGTTTAATAGTTTTGCTGGGACATTCAAGGTTTTGAATGCATTTTTAACCCATTGTGATCCTGATTGTGCTTAATTAACAAACAAGAGTTTCTATTTTTTATTAGCATATTTTTAAGTGCAATTGCCATGATAATTACATATTTCACATTCAATTCAATTTTTGAGCAAATGATGATTCAAACTTTTGCTATTCATTTTAGGAACTTTAGCTGAGACACGTGAAGAGCAGCTCTGGACACTTTCACAGCAGCGCAGATTAATGTTCACTGCGGTGAAATCAAGAAGAAAGCAGGCAGGGCCTGTCGGGAGAGGTTCACAGTGGCAAACACTTAATTTCGATGCGACGAATATCACATATCACCAAACCAGTTTAGGCCCATAATGGAAAGAAAATCGACCCACATTGTGAATCGGGCCCAGCACAGTTGATAAACCCTATTTAAGGTAAAAATCCATTCACAATAAGGGTGGATGCAATGGCCACCATTGAGAGACACTTTCTCATCTTCTATCATTCTCTTCCACCCAAAAACCGTAGCCACTAAACTTAATCCTTCCATTTCCAGACCATGATGCATCTACATTCTACCATGGGGATTGCTAAGCCCGTTTCTATGAGTAGCTAAACCTCTCTCTTCCTCTTGGAGATGGAGAAGGCTTGATTTTATGGTGCTTCAAAGGGGAGTAGTGTTTTAATCTGTATTCTTGCTATAGATTGCTAGTTGATAAGTTAGGACTTGTAATTTGTACTTGGATACTTGATTGCAGTTGTAATCAATTTGGATTCTTTATGTATAATGGAGTGTTCTGTGTTTGACTTGATAAATATGAAATCTCATATCTATCTATTCACTTCAACCATTCTTATTCTCTCTTATCTTCCTAGTTGTGTTTGATATTTGAGTCAATGATGTTGGTATTGGATTTTTCACTAAGCATTTCATTGCACACACTAAGTGTTTTCAAGTGGTTTCATGAAATAGAGTTCATTGCATGAGATTTCTGACCCAGCATGTAACGCACCTTAACTAACCCCTTTAGCTTCATTTTATATCATTATGGAACCATTCTTGGGCCTTGAATAGCTTAAAAAGTCAAAAGAAATCAAATCTGGAAATTTGATTTTTAAAAGTTACTATTCATTGAATTTTGACCCAACTTTGAAAATTCATAACTAATTCTAGAAAAATCGAAATCAAGTGGTTCGAATTTCTATTTGAAGCTTACACGATACTCTATAGGGGGTCAAATACTCATTAGATTATAAACTTGCCCAATCATGTATGGAGTCTCTGACATCGGGTTTGTTCCTGATATTAGATCAATTGCGAACTTCACTTCTCTCTCGGGAGGCAGTCCGCTGATATTCTCTTGAAATTCTTCTAGGAACTCTTTAACTACCAGAATATTAATAAGGGACTCTATAACTTCAATCTCAATTGAGGAGGAAGTCCCTACTACGCCTTCTGCGGCTAATCAAGCTCAAAAGGCCTCTATGGGCCTTTTCTATTTGATTAAATAAAATCTTCATCTTTGAGGAGAAAGATAGTTCTGTAATTTCATGGGTATTCAATTCCAGGTTATGTTCGGCAAAATCAATTTGTGGCATTTAAATTTCCCGTAAACTATCTCCTCTAGACAAATTCTGTAGTTTAAACTTTGATCTTTTGGTTGTCTTTACATCTCGTTTGAACCACGAGATTATAATATCATAGCAGATCCTGATCCAGATGAAGTGTATCCAGGGTTCCCTTCCATTTCTGGATCCTCTTCTTCTACTGGGAGCTTTTCCTCCGGTACCGGCATCTCTACCGGGCTTATAGGTTCTGGACAATCTGATCTAGCTCATATAACTCTCTAGCCCATCTGTATATATGCTTACTGAGACCCTCGTCCATGTAGAGTGGTGTACTCTCAGAGTCCTTGGGTGTTAGCATCCAGTATGCACTGCAGAGAAGCATTCCTATCAAACACTGGATCTTCATATCCGTTATCCTCTGCATATTCTGGTAGTTTTTGTGCTAGCTCCTTCTCTTTCATGTTTAGTTAGTCACACTTATTCATAAACTCATGGATATGGAACATAACTAACTAAAATACCATCATAAGAGGTAAACTTTATATACCATAACACTTAGCATTTAATATAACCAGACATTACATGTTGAATACTAGTGCACAACATATCATTTAACAATGCACAACTTAATAAATAATAATGCACATATGACATTACAAATCAAATCAAATCCTAAGCCTTTGCTCTAATACCAAAAAAATGTAATGCACCTTAACTAACCCCTTTAGCTTCATTTTATATCATTATGGAACCATTCTTGGGCCTTGAATAGCTTAAAAAGTCAAAAGAAATCAAATCTGAAAATGATTTTTAAAAGTTACTATTCATTGAATTTTGGCCAAACTTTAAAAATTCATAACTAATTCTCAAAAAATCAAAATTGAGTGGTTCGAATTTCTATTTGAAGCTTACAAGATCCTCTACAGGGGAAAAATACTCATTGGGTCAGGAACTTGCCCAATTAATACAGTTTATTACGCAAAAATCTACTGTTCAAATGGTATTTTTCCAAGTTTTTCTGTGATTTTTTCACTTAATTTGAAACATCATATCTTCTCGTACAAAACTCCAAATCCAGTGTTCTTTGTCTCATTTAAAATCTTGCAATATGAACTATGTTTTTGGAAAAATTCAACTCATTTTAGAGTTCAGTTGCAATATTTCACATCAGCCCAAAGTTGTGGTTTTAACCAACCTTGCAACAGCTTTTACAAGAATCCTAACTTTCTTTTCTTCCTCTTTTGGCATGCTTTTCTTTTTATCTCTTTCACTCTTGGTTAACATGCATTCATAGATATGTAGAGCATGCATTCACATCACTTTGACTAGCATCCATGTTGAGGTTTAATTTTTACAAAACTACATGGAAATTCACATAAAATCATACATTAATGTACATATATGCCAAGATAAGGGCACCATAAACTTGCTTTAAGCATAATTAATCTTGTCCTTACCCTTTGATGATCTTCCACCTACATAGTTAGTTGGGGAGGATTGTTAGAATAGGATTTGACCAAGAGGGGGTGAATTGGTCACTTTAAAAAATTTAAAGCTTAAAGCACAAACGTAAGAACAATGTCACCGAGAGAGAAAAGGAAAGAAGAACAAGGAGATTTATCCTAGTTCGGTCCCTTTGACCTACATTCAGTCCTCTGAGCACCTCTGAGCTTTGTAATTCACTAATCACCAAAAAATCAGGCTCACCAACCTTTACAATGAGAATTCTCACTCCCCCTTACAGTATGCAATGAAACAGAGTCTCACACTCTCTGTTTTCTGACCAAATCTCAACCCAACAAATTCAAGGTCCCAACCTTGAATATCTCTCAAATTTACAAAGGAATTGAATGATACAAACTCTCTTGAAGAGTGGATAATGAAATCAATGAAGCTCTCAGGAATAATCAGTGTAATAGCAGAAGGTAGTTCACGCAGTAATGGCGTATATTAAATATTGTCGTTATTCACCTTCTATCTTTAAAGCTTCCTCCTTTTATAGAAGAGTAATCAGCATATATCCGTTACTCAGATTTGAATATCCGTTAGAGAGAAGCTTGTGTCCGTTACTTTCATCGGCTGTGGTTGTTGAACGCCATAAATGCTTCATTAATGCTTTGGTTCAACTATCACGCTGGAGATCATTAATTGCTTCGTCTTCATTCCTTGGATTGCCTGACATGTTTAATGAATGTTCTACAAGGCATTTATCAGGGTAGGTAACGTTTAAAAAATGTAGACATGAAATAGGAAAGTTTCGGGAAGAGTAGGCATAGCTGTCATGGCATAAGTGTGTCAGAGAAAGCATATTCGAGTTTTTCTTTACAATACTCGAGTGTTAGACAGTGAAACCAGTGTAAATTTGAAATTTTGAAACTTTGTAAATTACTACTCGAGTGTTTTGAGATAATACTTGAGTGTTCACAACATTATTGAAGCTACCCGAGTGTTTGCTGCAAGTGTTGAGAAGTATTTGAAATTCAGTGCAAATACTCGAGTGTTTAGAAATACTTTCAACTGCTACTCGAGTGTTCAGAGGGAAACTTGAAGTGAAATCATTTGAAATGTCACAATACTCGAGTGTTGAAACCATAATACTTGAGTGTTGTTACTTTTCTGCCATCACTTGAGTGTTTTGATGGAAGTGTTGTGCTTTTAAGAAATGGTGCTCGATACTCGAGTATTCAAAAGTCAATACTTGAGTGTTGTCAACACTTTCACCAAATACTCGAGTGTTATCAACACTTTCACCAAATACTCGAGTGTTATACTTGAAGTGTTGTACCACGTTTGAAAATTTTGCCCGATACTCGAGTGTTGAAAGCTAACACTCGAGTGTTGGCAACACTTACTCCACAACTCAAGTGTTCTGCTTCGAGTTAAAGTATTTTGGCTAAATACTCGAATATTCAAACTCAATACTCGAGTGTTATCAATACTTTCATCTGTAACTCGAGTATTATGCTTCGAGTGTTGAGTATTCTCTTGGAAACAAGTCATGATACTCGAGTATTATAACACAATACTCGAGTGTTATCAATACTTCAACACCAATACTCGAGTTTCACATGAAAGTATTCTGCCATAACACATTTTAACACCAATACTCAAGTGTTTCAAAACATTACTCGAGTGTTTGTAACATTTTCACTTAATACTCGAGTTTCCACTCAAAGTGTTGAATCTCAAAAACATTTTAACTCACAGTACTCGAGTATTAGAGTACAGAACTCGAGCATTATCAACACTTCCAACAAAAACTCAAGTGTTGTCTGAGAGTATTGATTTTTAACTCATGAAAAGACTTGATACTCGAGTTTTAAAGCACAGTGCTCGAGTATCCTCAATACTTTCACACAAACTAGATGATTTGATCACAGAACTCGAGTGTTTCACTAAGAATACTTAATCATCAACAATTTAAGCTTTATAATTCCTGAAATCATTTTGTTATCATCAAAATAAGGCATCAACAAGGATGAGATTTTGGGAAATCTCAATAGCAAAACTTTCTAACACACTTTGTAAAAATTGCATGACAACTTAGCCAATATATACATCAATCTCTCCTTATCATACAAGGAGTGTTTTGCAACCAATTATTTACTCTAAATCCCTCTCTTTCTCACTTTTACCATCAAGAACCCTAACTTTCAATCTTAAAAAAAGAGGTTTAATCAAAAATCTAAACCAATAGAAAGGTAGAGGAGGTTGCAAGGATCAAGATATGTATAGGTTTGGATGGTTTAGCTTCTTACCTTAAGAAATCTTCAAGCTTTTCTCTTCTTTGCTTCCATGAAAATGGCGTCACTTTTGGGTCTCAAGAGGGAGGAAGAAGACGACAGTTTGGAGAGGAAAATGGACAGAAATTTCATTAGTGAATCCTCTCCCAAATTACTTAAATGTTTAATAGGGAATTTAGTTAATAAAGTTTATCTTATAAGCCATAATTCCACCACATGCTTGGCCCTTATTGGTTACTTAAAAGTAACATTTAATGAGGCTTATCTCATAGTAACTAAGGGGTTAAAAATCTGGTTGTAACCTTGGTTACACTAACCAAACCGTTTACCATTCGGTTATTTCTACCGATTACACTTTTTACCTGTAAATATAACTTTATTCCGATAACTTTTTCTCTACTTTTATGGAGATATTTTATTCCTCTTTTAATTTCCCTAATTCATTTACTAACATGGAAAAATATTTCTCCAAAAATACCCCTGAAATTCGTCCAAAATTAACTGGGTACTTTTATCCTGCCGAAAAGCCCTGAAAAATGTATTTCCGACAGGCAATTAACTTTTAGGGCATTAAAAATTTTCTATAATTTTCACTGATACTCTATCCCTTTTCCTTTCATCAAATTGCCCTCAGGATTATCTAAAATTAATTTTTGAATAAAATTATATTTTCATGATTTTCGGGCCTATTTCCTTAAAATCGAGAAATTCGCCTCAATGGTATTGTGGGCAATAATTTTATTAATTACTATAAAATTCACTTTATTTTTCTATGCCCTAAACTCAATTGATTGAGGTCTCTTGATACCTCAAATAATTATTTTCAGCCATTAAATCTTTAAAATTCCATAAATCATAATCTAGGCCGAATTTCAGCAATCGGTCGAATCACTGGTAATCAGTGAGTTTTGCTCTATCTTTTGGTCATCTGTGAATTTTTCTGATATTTTGGTCAACTGTTTGACTTTTTGACTTTGACTTTGTCAAATGACCAAAATGCCCTTACTTTTCTCTTAATTACCAAAATACCCTTATTTTATCTAATATTTCATAATTCGCATTTTGCCCTTGACTTTTTCGCCCTTACTTTGGATCCTTCCCATAATGTCACCCATCCTTACACTACTCCAGGGTGAGCACGCTTAACTGTGAAGTTCTCGTAAAATTTCTCCCGTTGAGCCAGGTCTAACTTTAGGTTATACAGCCCATCAACATCATCATTTTCCGTACTTTCTATCTGTGGGTTCAAAGTCAACTTTTGACTACTGGTTTAGCCCTTTTTATCCAATGACCATATTGCCCTTGGTCTTAATACTTAATGACATTTATGTCCCTAGTTTGCATTCTTAGTAATTTTAAAGCCTTAGGACTAAATTGACTTGAGTCTCTTTGGTCCACTAACATCTTCTCCTTTTGTACTTTTATTTCTGGGCCTCTATTTCAATTTTACAGAAAATGGTGGATATTACACAGCGAATTGTTGGGGTTTTTAATTAAGAAACTTAGTTCACTATACTACTCTATCTCATTATTTGAACTATGATAACCTGAACCATTTCCTAGAGGAACTTCTAATCAAAAGAATTTCCATTTGTCCTCTTGTTTTTTGCATTTCCTATAAAATCCAAAAATACTTTACATTCCAGTATTTCTATTGTCATTGTTAAATCAAAGTTTTGCAAACAGAAAAGCCCCAATCATTTTAGCATTTTAGGGCATGATTTAATTGAAATCGATTGAGTCTAAGGCTCCGATTAAGAGAACGACCCTAGGGTTGCACCTATAGTGCAATCCTTGGAAATCACAATTTTTTTATCCATTTCCAAAGTATTTAAACAATGATAAAGTTTTTCTTTAAAAGCGAGATAGTGAAAAGGAGTGGATCACTTGCTCATTTTGAATGAAGCCTATGTTCATTCGAATGAAGGCTTCATCTTTAGCATATCCAAATGCGTTCTAGAAATGAAGATATAAATTTGCAATTGTCATTCGAATGAGGCCTATGTTCATTCGAATGGTGGCCTCACCTAATAAAATTTCATAATTTTTAAAATATTATAAGATTTATTAAAATTATTTAATGATAAAAACATATGCAGGATTTTTTATTTTCAAATATGATATGATTTATTAAAATTTATTATAAAAGTTATTAAAATATATTATTTAATGATAAAAGAATATGTAAGCATCTTATAAAAATATATTTAATAAATATATTTAAGAATATATAAAATTTAAATAATATGTAAGAAATGTATAAATATATAAAATTTATATAAATATATAAATATTATATGTGAAATAAAATATATTACTTTTAAACAGCACTGATATCCATGTGGTCTAAATGCAACTTTTTATTTTTTAAATAAAAAATATCTTATAATAATATTTAATAAATATTATATAAATTATGTAATATTTAAAAGTAAATATTATATATAAATCATTTTAAAAAGGTAAAGCTCCATATTACAAAATTATTTTAAAAAAGTAAGTATTATATATTTATGAAATATTTTAAAAAATATATTGTATATATATGTACAAATTACGAAATTTGTATCTTCATCTCTAGATAGCATATGTTGAAGATGAGACCTTCATTCGAATGAAAACAAACACTCGTTAAATATCCATTGTTCCAGGTCAAAAATGCTATGTTTTATAAACTTTCAGATCAAATCTGACCCAAAAAAACTTCCGGATACTCAGTGGTCCAACATGGATACTTATGGAGTAAAATTGGTCGTTTATCCTTGATTCAATATGTGTGGAAATTTTGATGACTGATACCTTGATAAATGCATCACGACATGCGAGATCTAGCTATCAGTCAATTCTGAAAATCCTATTAATGTGGAGACCTTGCTAATTCTAAAGACCAATTAATGTGGAGAAGATGAAATTCTATTATACTAAAATAAATTAATTGTACCACTTATACTTACCATCTTATACTTAAATTAATTCCAAATAAATAAAATCGTTCAAATTTTTTACCACTTATACTTACCATCAATCAAATATCAATAATGTTAAAGGATGAACTTCAAGTTCACCTGCATTTTGAGGGTGGCCATAACATCCCTTGCTAAGAAATTATTAGCGGGTTTTGAAGTTGCCTATGGTAAAAATTGAAATTTACATTAAGTACTCTCAATCAGAAATAATTTTAAATATTCAATTGAGGTGGAGAAGATGGATTTCTATGATATCAAAATAAATTGAAGTATTTTCTATAAATTAATGCTTCGATTTTTCAGCAATTGAAGCTCACAATCAATGTGATGGACGAAGTCAAAGTATTTAATTCTATATATTCATATTCTATTCTACAAATTTAAGCACTATGATGTCAATTGTTTGTGTCAATTATCATTGTTGTTATTCATATCATTAATGAGTTATTGGCTTCTCTATGGTTTCTAAGTTGTGATTGGAGTCTTACCATCAATCATCATCAATCAATATCAATGATGTTAATTGGTGGAGTTTAAATTCCAATGCAATTTTTAAGATGACTATAGCATTCTTTATAATAAATTATTAGAGGATTTTGAAGTTGCCTTCGGTAAGATTAAACATTACATTAACTGCTCCAAATAAGAAATAATTTTAAATATTGGAATAGGGTGGAGAATATGAATTACTATGATATTAACATCGTTAATTTAGAAAACACTATCGGCGAATAGTCAAGCCCCTCCTGCAATCTTTTATTTGATTTTGGTGAAAGCAACTTAATGATTTAACTATTGGATGCAGCACTTAAAATATGAAATAACTCAATGGATTCTTTAACTCCTCCACAATGTTATGCTTATATTGTTGGCAGCAACATCTGCAAGTAAAAGAGTTGCAGTATAACTCTTTTAGGAAAAATATGCATATGTGGAAAAATGACTAATTCAATTCGTGCTCGAGGACATTGTCATAAAAATTTATTTCGCATAAGTCGGCAACTCCCCATGACTAAATGGATTCTTCTTGCCGGAGCAAGGTAACAGAAAAACAGAAACTAAAGAGCAAGAAGCAAAGATGAAGAGAAGAGAGAAAGCTTTAAAAACTTGGTCAAGAGCTTGGTATATCTTCCTCAACTGTGGAGTATGGTATTTATAGGCTCCACATGACTAGAGCCTTCTTTGGTTTAAGCAGCGTGGGACTTCCTTTTTCCTTTTAACACGCATATAACTCCAACATTAACAAATATAAGATTTAAAAATAAAAAATATATAATATTCGAATTATAATATCTATCATCTTCATAGATGGAATCATTTTTTATTCAATCACATTCAATTTGATATAATAATATGCGTTAATTAATTACGTTACAAATATATGGTATGAAAATCATGTTTTAATATGAATAGATTTCCCTTGGACGTAATAAATAACATACAGTACATTGAGAAACCTATGAATTTAAGTAATAAATTTTGAATTAAGATGTATTGTCATTCCACTACACTCTTGGTCACTCTTGTTCAGATTTTCTCACCTCGCTCATCTTCTTCCTTTATTTATTTTTCCTTAACCTCATCCCCTATTCTTAGCATAGACTAAATTAATTTGATTTATTTACATTTTATTTCGAAAAAATAAGTTAACATTATGTAAAATCCAATAACATTAGATTGACCTCATCTTTTAAAAGAAAAATATGAAGCCTAATTATACTATTCTTATTGGCAAACGTGTTTAATACAAATAGCGTAATTCCTTTTTTTATGGAACTTATGCGTACACCACGAGAGAATTGATTTATGAACAAAATTTGCAAATAACGCCTGTCGAGGAGGATGATCTTCTAAACAAATAGTGTATAAACAAGTTAAATGGCACGCTCCGAAGAGGCTCTAGCGATAACGTTTGCGTCTGTCAAGGAGGATGATCTTCTAATGTGAAGCTCCAAGAAGGTCAAAAATGATAATAGAGGACCATTACTAGAGGATCAGTGGCCAAGGTTGGGAGGTAACACTACTACAGAGTATAATTTTTACTACTGAAATTCGCGTTCTTTTTTAAAAAAAGGAAGTAAAAAATGAAGGCGGTGGCATTTTTTGAAATTATAAGAACGGAGGTTCGAGTTTACGCGCCCTACCTTCAATATAGGGCGCCAAAAGTGGGCTTATGACGCCCTATATTGAAGATAGGGCGCCAAAAGTGGGCCTTATGGTGCCCTATTTGATGATAGGGTGCCTAAAGGCACCCTTTGGCGCCCTATATTAAAGGTATGACGTCCTTTCATGAGATAGGGTGCCATAAGGCACCCTTTGGCGCCCTATATTGAATATAGGGCGCCAAAATTGCGCCGTTGGATATTTCAAGTTCGCCCGCCTCCTTCCTGTACGTCATTATTCCCCATCCCCTTTGGTCCTAGACTCGCCCTTGCTCTGCCCTCGCTCTCGCTCTGCCTGGACTCGTCCTCACCCTCGCTCTCACTCAGTCTCTTTTCTTTCACATCCACTCCTCCAAGATTCTCCCCGCAACCTCCCTCCTCTTTACTCTCACTTCTAGGCGATTGTTTGCGAGTTTTAAAGTTCTAAAATTTCAAATTCCTTGCAAGTTTACACTTTTTTACCAGATCCCTCAATGGACATTCCTTGAAAGTTTACGCCTTTTTTAAGTTGCTTAATGCTTCTCCCAAATCCCACCCTCTTTCATCCCTCTCTGATCTTTCCTCTCTCCCTTTCTCAAGCTCCCTCAATGGACATTTCCTGCTCCTCCTCCGGCGCTCTCAGTCCTGACGCCACTCTCGATGCCGACACTCCCCGAACCCCCTTTCAGTCCATCTAGACCTTCAACTCCTCCAATCTGAAGACCCTGATTTGAAGCTCCAAGCCGCTCGTGATATTTGCCGCCTCACTAAAACCTCCCAGCGGTATCGCCGTCAGCTCTCTCAAGCTGTTGGTCCCCTCGCTTCCATGCTCTGAGTCGACTCACCCGAGTCCCACGAGCCTGCCCTCTCGCTTTGCTCAACCTTGCTGTCAAAGATGAAAAGTATGCTCCCTTCCGTTATTTTTCCTAACGGAATCACATGATTTAGTTCCCAAATTACTTGGTTCCTTTGGAATTAGATTTCAATAATTTGTTATTAGTGTGGCCGGATTTTTGTTTTTACTTCTTTTTTTAATTTTTCTAGGTGGTATTACATTAGTTGGTTTTGTAATTTGTGTTGCGTTGTAAAAACTTACAGGAAGTGAGGAAGCAGGGGTATGTCGTATCCCACTTTGAAGAAGGAAAAGGCACACGGAAGCGTGAAGCCCATGTTTCTGGTTGATTTTCATGTAATGGAAGCGGTTAGGAATGTGAATGCTTTTAATCCTGTAACTCTCGTATCTATCGATGTAGTAAAGAGGTGAACGGAACTTTTTTTAAAAAACAATACCTACGACGCCCTATATTGCAATATAGGGCACCCTACGGCGCCCTATATTGCAATATAGGGTGCCGTAGGTCAAGCCTACGGTGCCCTATTTTGAAATATAGGGCGCCGTAGGTCTAGCTATGGCGCCTTACATGATATAGAGCATCGTAGGCCTTAACTTTCTACTCCCCTCACATATACGCCCCCTAGAAAGAGTGCCAATTGGGTTAAAAATAGGGCGCAAAAAGTACCTTTTGTTGTAGTGTAAGTCAAGCTCATATAGAGAAGGAGGACTGTCCTTCAATGATAAACTCAAAGGAATAACTGGGACTGATGAAGATAAGGAACACGAAGAGGGGAATCTTTCAGATGACACCATGTCGGAAGACTCTCAAGACGTACAGTATGGGAAAGGAGGGTGAGGAACCAGGGTTTAATGCGGAGGAAGATCCCAACAGAAAATTTCCCACCTTCTCCTTCTCAGATGGAATGAAGAAGAGGCTGTACAAAGCCTGGAAGTCAACCATTATTGTGAAGTTGTTAGGGAGACACATTGGGTACAAGGATTTGTATAAGAGATTACAAGCTATATGGGCTAGGAGAGGAATAGTGAATGTCATTAATATTGGTTATGGGTATTTTGTTGTTAAATTCTCTAATAAGGAGGATTATACTCATGCATTAACAGGAGGCCCATGGCTTATTTTTTATCATTATCTCACTGTTCAACCATGGGAACCGAACTTCATCAAGCCTCATAGTGTAACACACCTTAATTACCCCTTAAGCTTCATTTTATAACATTATAAAACCATTCTTGGGACTTGAAAAGCATAAAAAAAATAAAAGGAAATCAAATATGAAAATTTGATTTTTTTAAAAGTTACTATTCACAGAATTTTGGCTCAACTTTGAAAATTTATAACTAATTATCGAAAAAAAGAAATTGAGTGGTTCCAATCTTTATTTGAAGCTTATAAGTTCTTCTATGGGGAAAAATACTCATTGGGTCATTAACTTGCCCAATTGATATAGTTTATTACGCAAAGATTCACTGTTCAATTGGTAATTTTTCAATTTTCCCATGGTTTTCTTCAAACTTTGGAACCTCATAACTTTTCATTCAAAACTCCAAATATAGTGTTCTTTTATTCATTTTAAATCTTGTAACATGAACTATTTCACTGGAAAATTTCAACTCATTTGGACTTCATTTACCCTATTTCACGTCATGCCAAAGTACAGGGTTTGACCAACTTTACAATCACTATTTAGTCAAACTTATTATTTCATAACTTCATACTTAGGCATACCAACTTCTAAACCTCTTTTGATCATGTTTAATCATGCATTTGGAATTACTTAAAGCATAAATTCACTACTCCATGGCTACCATACATGTAGGAGTTTAATTTACACATTTACATAACATCTTTAATTAATGTAACATTAACTTTACATCACCAAAATATGATCAAAAGCATACACTAATCTTGCTTCAAGCATCATTTACTTTCTCCTTACCCTTGTAAGAACTTCCACCTAAAAATGTTAGTTGGAAAGAATGAGATTTCAAAGAAATCCCAATAGCAAAGCTTACTAACATAAATAGAAAAAATTGCATGACATTATTTAAATTCAAGTAGAAATGTGTAACAATGTAAAATGTGTAACAATATCATATTAATGCATATGGTCAAAGCATAACATCACTCATAAACACATTTCAACAATATAATAATCATCACCAAGTCATGCGCATTTTCAAGATCATTTCACAACAATGTTGAATAGAGTTAGAAAACTTTGCTACCTTTTCTCCTTAATTTCCTCTTGGGTTTTGTAACCTCTCTTGATCACTTGGAAAATTAATTCCTTGCACCAAACTCTTGCTTACATAATGTACAACATTATGGCTATTAAACATAAGCCATTATCAAGAGAAAATCAATGTAAAACTCCCTTAAACTTCCCTTGAATTACATAAGCCTTAAAGCATCAAACTTGTCTTTAATGTGTTCTAATGCTTCCCTAAACTTGTGCTCACTTTTACCCTACACAAAAACTCATTTTAAATCCATTGGAAGCATCAAAATCATTAAAACCATCAAAACAACATTCATTCCCCAAGTTCTAGCAGTGACCGAAACACACCCAACAATAACAACATCATGATTTTTCCAACTTCCAACACATATACCAATATATTCTTGATCCCAAACTCATTTCCATGGATTATATAGCTTGAATTCAACTCTTCTACCTCAAATAAAAATTTGGGTAGCATCTCCCCTTAGGGTTCTTCATCCCCAAAATTTACAAAATCATCAAATAAGAGCCAAACAACCACAAGCTATACACCAAAACACTCCTTACAAAACTAGGAGTCTTTTACAACCAATCATGAGTTCTAAATCCCTCTCTTTCTAACTTTGGCTCTCAAGAACCCTAACTATCAAACTTGAGAAAGAGAGACCTAATCAAAATTCTAATCCATGGAAGTTGTAAAGGAGATCATAAGGATCAAGAATATGTATAGGCTTGGGTGCTTTAGTCGCTTACCTTAGATTTTTGAGAGCTTGTTCTTCTCTTGTGCTTGCTTGAATGGCATCTTTTTTGTCTCTAATGGCAGCCAAGAAGGTCGGCCAAAATGGGAGGGAAATGGAGAGAATTATGTGTTTATAAAATTCCTTATAATAAAATGGAAGTCTAGGATCACATCTTGTTTAATGAAGTTAATCTAAAGGTTCATATTTCACCACCTCTTATGTGACACCTCTTATTTATCCCTCTTAGCAGCATTATGAAGATTTGGAACCAATTAATAGCCTCAAATAACTCACAAAGTTCAAGAGGATAAAATTGAAAACTTTCATTATTATGAGTTACTATTCACAGCTTTTCGGGCCAACTTTGAAAATTCATAACTAATTATAGAAAAATCGAAATTGAGTGGTTCCAACTTCTATTTGAAGCTTACAAATTATTTTATGAGGGAAAAATACTCATTTGTACAGAAACTTGCTCAGTTGGTACAGTTTAATTCATGAAAATGTACTGTTCATATGGTAATTTTCCATTTTCCCAGGATTTTCCATGATTTTTCACCAAAATTGGACAGTCATAACTTTCTGTACAAAACTACAATTCCAGTTATCTTTAGCTTGTTTTAAAGCTTACAATGTGAACTATGTTTCCAGAAAATTTCAGCTCATTTGGAATCCATTTACCCTGTTTCATGACAGGTCAACGTATGAGGTTTAACCAACTTTAGTTCTAGCACTTGGCCAAATTTTACCTCTTCTTAACTTCATAACTCAACATATTGATTTCTAAACCTTTCTTGCTCCTAATAACCTATGTAATTAGGCATTCTTAGGGTATGGATTAGTTACCATAAGTCCATCATACATGTATGAGTTAAACTTACATGTCACATTACAATCTTAATCAAAACAACATAGGTTTACAACATAAACTGACATTCATACACATATGCAAACTTTGCTTCAAGTGTAACACCTCTTATTTATCCCTCTTAGCTTCCATTATAATGATTTGGAACCAATTAATGGCCTCAACTAACTCAAATTTGTCAAAAGGAACTAAATAAAAACTCATTTTTATGTGAGTTACTATTCATAGCTTTTTGGGCCAACTTTGAAAATTCATAACTAATCCTAGAAAAATCGAAATTGAGTGGTTCCAACTTATATTTGAAGCTTACAAATTCCTTTATGAGGGAAAAATACTCATTTGAACAGTAACTGGTCCAATTGGTATAGGTTCTTTCGTGAAAATGTACTGTTCAATGGTAATTTTTCATTTTTCCAAGGATTTTCTGTGATTTTTTGCCAACTTTGGACAGTCATAACTTTCTGTACAAAATTTAAATTTCCGTGATCTTTGTCTTGTTTTAAACATTGTAATGTCAACTATGTTTCTACAAAATTTCAGCTCATTTGAAGTTCATTTACCCTGTTTCCCGACAGGGCAAAGTAGGGCAAATGATCAACTTTACTTCCAGCACTTGGCCAAATTTTTACCCTACTTAACTTCATAAATTACCATTTTGATTTCTAAACCCTTCTTAACCATATTAACCTATCTAATTAGGCATTTTTAAAGCATACACTATTTATCATGAGTCCATCTTTCATACATGAGTTACATTTACATATCACATTACAATTTCTTAAACAATAAGCATAAAGTTTACAACATAAATCCACACTCATACACATGCAAATCTTGCTTCAAGCATCATTCATTTTCTCCTTACCCTTTGAGAAGCTTCCACCTAAAAATGGTTAGTGGGGGAGAATGAGATTTATGGAAATCCCAGTAGCAAAACTAACATACTTTCATAAAAATGCATGACAACTTTTTAAATGAATGTGGCTTAATAAAAGTGTAACATGAAACACATAAATTCATATGGTCATAGCATGAACATGCACACATCCACACTTTCATCACCATGGAGTTCAAAACAAGTCATGCATCAATCAAAGACATTTTCAAAGCAAACATAGATTAGGGTTAGATGTCTTGCTACCTTGTGTCTTTAATTTCCCCTTAACTTGAATGCTCTCTTGTTCACTTTGAGAATTACTCTCTTGCACCAAACACTTGCCTACATAATCAACAACATTATGGCCATTAATCTCAAGCCATTTCCAAGACAAAAACTATGCTAAACCTCCCTTAAAACCTCTCTTGAATTATAATAGCCTTAAGACATCAAACTTGTCTTTAATGTTTTCTAAGGCTTCCAAAAACTTGGGCTCACTTATACCCTACACAATTTTTCCTTCTAAACTCAATGGAAGCATCAAAATTATCAAAATCACACTCCTCCTATCCCATACAGGTCTGGACGAAAATCTGTCCATGAAAGGAGAAATTGATTTTTCAAACTTTTCATCATGTATAACAACATATTCTTGCTCCCAAAACACTTCTCATGGATTATTTAGCTCAAAAACAACTCTTCCTCATCAAATATAAAATTGGACAGCATCTCCCCTTAGGGTTTGAGATTCCAAAATTTCATACAAACATCAAACCCAAGCAATATATATATCAATCTTCTCCTTAACATGCAAGGAGTGTTTTGCAACCAATTATTTCCTCTAAATCCCTCTCTTTCTCATTTTTCCTCTCATGAACCCTAACTTTCCAGCCACCAAAAGAGAGCAAAAATAAAAAATCTAAACCGATAGAAAGGTAGAGGAAGTTGAGAGGAAGAGATTGATGTATAA
>JANTPZ010155014.1:0-13346 GCA_025593235.1 Vachellia pachyceras
ACGGCTATCAAATAAAGCTTGGACTATAAATGAAAAGCATTCAAGCCAGAGAAAAAGAGAGAGATGAGACAAAGAAGACAAAGTCGATGAAAACAAAACAAAGCATAACATTATGACTCTAATGTTTACTTCTCCGAGAGCTTCAATGTTTATTTATCAACTCTTTGAGAGAGTATTTTATTGATTCATCCAAACTCATTGTAATTCCGTGAGAAACTCAAGATTGGGATTTTGAGAAAGTTGGGTTGAGTTTGAGTAGAGAAAACAGAGCATGTTCGTCTTTGTGCAATTTGTGAGGGGGAGTGATTGTAAAGGTTTCTCAAGTACCTACGGTGCAAACTTGAGTGGGTTCATAAATGCCTGGAAACATTTATGGGGTTTTTCAAGTACCCACCATGACAAACTTGAAATGGGATTCACAAGTATCTGGGATGACATTGTGATTGTAATGGTTTTCCAAGTACCTGGTTAAACTTGGATGATATAGTGGATTGAAAATCTCAGAGGTGATTTGGGGACTGGATGTAGGTCAGAGAGGGCCGAACCAGGATAAATCGTTGTGTGCTTTCTATTCTTTCATCTTTATTAACATATTGCTTTTCACGAATGCAATCTGTTTTCTACCTCCAGCTTTTTGATTAACTCATGATTTGAATTTTGTGATCAACCTAAGTTTCGAAAAGAAATTATTTTTTATGACACCCAATTCACCCCCTCTTGGGTGACAGCCAGTCTAACAACAAAAACTGGGTATATCATGGAGAACTGGTGATGTCTTAAGAGAGTGTACTCCTGCACTCTCACAAATAGTAGGGGGAGGATCAGTGTAGCACTCCTTATTTTCCCTTATAAATATCATATTAGATCACTATTGAACCACTTTAGGGCCTTGGATAACTCAAATTGACCAAAGAAGTGAAAATAAAAACTTCAAAACAGAGTTACTGTTCATTTGGTCAATTTCCAGATTTCTAACCCAATTTTGAAAATTCATAACTAATTCTAGAAAAATCGAAATTGAGTCTTTCAAATTTCTATTTGAAGCTTATGAAGTGATCTATATGGAAAAAATACTCACTGGTTCTAAAACTCGCCCATATAATACATTTTATTCCATGAAAATCACTGTTCATTTGGTAACTTTCCAGATTTCCTGATTCATCATTCAACTTTGGAAAATTATAACTCTTGATCTACCCATCCAAATTTAACAAACTTTGGCTCATTTTAAAGCTTAGACGTTTAGTATTTAATTGAAAATTTTCAAGTCATTCAATGTTTGTTTACTATTTTTTTATCGCTATTCCAAAAACAGGGCAGATTCTTGGGTTTTGGAACCCTTCACTTGAAACTTTAGCTTTTCTTTAAAAATTTTCCAAAGCTTCTTTTTAGTTAAGTTTTCTCCTCTTGCAATGCATGTTAAATTCCTTAAGATTTTTCCTAGAATTATTTATGAATTTTTGAAATTGGCCAAAAATTCTCTAAGTTTCCAAAGAAATAGTGAAAATTTTGAGAAGCTGCACAAGTCACTATTTCACTAGTTCTAGCCAAAGAAATGATATCAAGTGGTTAATATAAGATCTCTAATGGGTAATAAAGCTAAGAGGGGGTTAACACCTCTTCCAATAAGCACTTGTTCTTAAAGTTGTATCCAAGACTTTCTACGACTTCATTTAAGTTTCTTGTTGGTGTTCTGTAGGATCCATGGTTGGAGAAAATGAAGCCGCTATTTTTGTAATAATTATTGCTTGTGCTGATCTTGATGTTCTTCTTCCGTGGTGGCTTTTGGAGAAGTCCAAGGTAAACAGAGAGCATTGTAGGTGAAGATGGAAGGGGCTAGATTTAGATAAATAGGCTTGGAACGACCACATGCTAAGTTTTTCATTCATGACTGTGTCTTGGTTACTTCTTCAGGTTGTATTTCCAAAATTGATGGAGAGATTGGGAGGCGGTTATAGCACCCCTATTAGAGCGTTTGTGAATATTAAGATTCCTAGTTCCCTAGCTGCCAGCTCTGATTTTGTTTAAATTAGCAGTTTAAGAAATAGGCGGTGCTTGTGACTTATGGAAAATAAGGCTTATTTTATTTGTATGCTATATATAAACGTGTAGAAATTAGAAATGAGCATTTTAAAGTTTATTCTATCACTGTGTGGCCACCACATTCATAGATCAGCCAAATTCGGCCATCTACCTACCGTTCTTGTTTTCCTTTTGGGTCAACGAGCTACCTACCCTTCTATCATGTCCCTTAACCAGCCATTCCTATTTTCCAGCATTAACCTAGTTACTTGTGTTCTATTTAAGACCATATTTCAATTTTAATCACAAAAATGCCTCCAAATCATTATTCCCTTGGAAAATACTCCATTCAGTCCTTAATATATGTTTTGATTATGAAGTTGATGTAGGTCCTAAAGGCAAGGCCTATTTCAATTTTTTATCCATCTTTCCCAACTTAACCATATTGATATTCCCTCAACAATAATCCAGTAGTTGAGCGAGTGATGGAATCAAGGAAAATGACTATGGCACCTTAAAAAATATATCATATTAATTGACTCAACAAAAGTTCTTCATCTGCCCAAATTATTCAATTAGATCTCGTATTAAAGGCCTGAGGAGTGACAATATTAAACTGCTTCGTTAAGGGATGACAAAACAATGGTGAAGAGGATCGATTTGCTTCGCTACAACAATGAAAACCTTTAACGCTACAGGGACGATGACTATGAAGAGCTTCACTGTGAGGAGTATAGGGCTCAAAAGGACAAAATAAGGTCACGGTCACGATCACTCGTATCAGGACGCCAAATTAATGTCCACCATAATGATAAGTTAGAATATTGGTCCAAAGACTAACCCTTCATGTGCAAACTTCATTATTTTATTCCGCCACCGCTTTAATAAAAAGAAAGAAGGAATTTCCTGAAAATTTTAACAATTTAAGAAACTGAAAAATGAAAACATGACCTGTGATAATCATGTTAGCTATTCAGTTGAACCAATGACTGGTTATTGGATCAGACAGCAACAAGTTTAAGACCCAAGTTACTTGAACGTGCGTTGCTACAAATCAAATTTCTTATATCTGCAATAGGAAAATGGGGTCATATATGTATCAACAGAGCTGAGATGTAGATGAAATATCATTTCATATTGAACTGTGTAAATTAAAGTACAACCCTTACTAGTTAGGTAGAAGGTAAGACTACTGACACGTCACAAATTGACCTTTACAACAGTAACACAGCCTAAATATAGTCAATAAATACTTTAAGTCACACTTTGCTGAGGCTCCATTTGTATTTTTATAATCAATGAAGATACAAGAAAGGGTGTTACAAGATGAACCATAAAAATGTAAAATGTATGATTTAAGAATAAGCCTAAATTACATAGGCTACCAAGCCCATTTGGGCAAGATTCATGATGATGTCAAAAAAATCGAATGATTGCTGAGGAGTATTTAGCATTGAACCGTTTCAAACTAAACGTGAAAGTAAAGGTTAACTAAAGAGAAAAATAGCAGACTAGCTCACCCAGAACATTGTATATCTATTGTCATAGGTTTGGGCAAAAACATAATTTCTGAAAATTACGGGTCTTTGGAAATTATGCTTGAAACTTCAGGTATAATCCCAAAGTTATAGAGAGGTAGAGAAGAATTAGCTGGACTATATTTGAGGCTTAAATGAGATATAAATGATAAGATTACCTCATAAATAAATTTTTAAGTAATTATTGAATTTTGCATAAATAATGGAAAATTAGCCAAATTTAATTATTGAAAACGTATTGAGGCCTCAAGTGATTGTGAAACGAATGGGGGGATTATTTTGTGATTAATTTGAATTTATAAATATGTTTTTACGCCCAAGAAGAGGATAATTTATCTTAAGATTATTTTATTGTCAGTTTATCCCAGAACAGATCAATCTCATGAAAATTGCGGCAAAATTTGTAAAGACCGAATTTGAGCTAGAAAACATTGGAGTATTTTTCTCTAATAAATGTGAATTTTTTTAGGGTATCACTTTGGTCATGTGACTCAACAATTCTCAAAATTCATTTGTAAGTGATTAATTACATTAGGAAGAATTGACCTCATATAAAATAATTAGCACATGGGAGAAAATTTTTTATGGTTCCCAAGAGGCAAAGTAGCTTGCTCTGGATGAAGGAAGGAAACAAGATGATGTTTTGGCCATTGGATCATGAAGAGGCATTAAAATAATAACCTGCACATAAGAAATTATCAAATTTGGCTCATAAATGGATTAGGACCATTAAAATTATTTTATTTTCTTAATTTCCTGTCGCAAAGTCGGCAAGCATATAAAGGAAAGAGAGAAACGAAAGCGAGAAGGAAGGGAAGAAGTGGAAGAAATAGAGGCATATATTTTGGATGATTGAAAAGCCATTCTTCTCCATCTTCTGGTTTATCAGGTTGGAAATATTTTTTTTCTTTTGTGAATCTTCTAGCCACTTAACCTACTTAGATCATTAAAAATTCCCAAAATTCATAAGATATCTCTGCCATTTTTGTTTCTCCATTTTGCATCAAAAGTTGCCCGTGATTAATTTTTGAAGAAAACCAATTTTTAGGATTTTTCAGAGGTTTATCTTTTTTATCGAGGAAGGTAATTCTAACTTCCTCTTGTGAATAATTTTGTAAAATACTAAAATTTCTGAGCTATTTTTCCTTACTTTGATATCTCATATATGAGGCCTCTTGATATTGTAAATAATTAAATTTAATTATAAACTTTAAAATTTCCTTAAAGGCTATTCTTATCATTTTAATATGAACCAGGCCTCAATAACTGCTCAGTAACTTTTTCTCTATCTTCTAAGATTGTGAAAATTTATAATATTTTGACCAAAATGCTTTAACTTTTCGATGATTACCAAATTGCCCTTAAATTTATTAAATAACAATTTGATCCCTTATACTTCAAAATACCACTTTAGTCCCATTTTTAAATAACACTTGTATCCCTTAATGATGATAGTGGAAGGCATTACTTATTGATTTCATATTTGGGAATACCAGATCCCTTTTCCAGGTAGATTTTAAATCTTCACTTGAAAGAAACTGATTACACACACAGGCACACACATATTGATCATATGTACCAGTACCATGTACACATATAGATATATGTATTTGTATATATAAGTAATTCTTGGTAGTTATACGTGCGTAATGAATTGTAGCACTAGGATTGTATGATAAATTCAATTTCACGTTAGCCTGGGAATGGAATCACCGGGTGCATCACAGCCCATGGGAGAGAGTCAAAGAATGAAAATACTGGGTTCTCATTCGTGAATTGTAAGATTGATGGAACAGGAAAAATATGGCTTGGAAGACCATGGAGAGTATATGCCACTGTAGTCTTCTCGACAACTTACAAGTCTAACATTGTAGCACCCGAAGTATTGAACGATTGGGATCATTCTGAATACCAAAAAGTCTATGATCATTGTCCTTTTCATGATTTTCCCTTTTGTCTCTTTTATGCAACCCAAGTGATGATTGTGCGCATGTGCCCTTGTTATAATGTCTAGGACTGCCTTTTTTGGAGAATACTATATTGTCTTGGAGCAGGAGCCAACTACTCGTCCAGGGTCTCACATGGAAAGCAGCTAAAGGACTATGAAGCAGCCCGCTTCGATTGCCTTTTGAATGCTGGTGTAATTCCTACAACCTTTCAAGCTAACAGTTAAAACAAGGCTCACATTGTGGTCTAAAATAAGATTAGACTCCCAGGTGGCCTCGTCATATTTTTGCAAGTTCTTCAACACCTCCCCATTGCCCGTTGTATAGGTGAATTGACAAGCAACTAAGATGATGAAGAGTCTTAAGATTTCCTTTTGGCTGGTCATAGCTTGATGGGCTTTGTCTCTGTAGGAATCAGCTAACCACTTGGGAGCATATGAATACAGCTATGCTAATGATCACTTAAGAGCCAACAAGTGCAATTGAGCTTATGATCGCTTGGGGGTATTTATAAGCATCACTGTTTGTTTTTGTAACTAGTTTTTGATCATGGCTGGTTTATCATTTTAGCCATTCATTTCGATGACATTCTTCATGTTCGTTTTGAAACGTACCTATTGAAACGTTTCGCTCTTTCGATTACACAATAACATTATGCGCCTCAAGATCTTTATATGGAAGATCGTCTAAATACAAGGCACAGAAACAACAAGAGTTACAATGTCGCATAACAATTTCTTATGGACTTCAAGCAAATCCAATCTTCTACCAGTGAAGCACCTGCAAAAACTCAACACTATCAAATGATTCAGATTTAAGATCAGGAAAGCCAAACTAATATTTAGTGAGACATGGAAACAAAATGAATGCAAATAAATAAAACAAAACTCTGCCAAATAGAGAGGATGAAGACGGAGGAAAAAGGAAGTGAACCCTATTTCTTTCTCTTCTTCTTCAACTGCGTTGTCTTTTCCTAACAACTGTGTATCCCACCTCTTGTCTCGTAACTACAGCATGACAAAAGAAGGGGCGTGAATAAAATGGTATGGGATTTGAGCACGAATAGAGAGTAATAGCTTAATGTTAGAGCTGAGAGAGTAAGGAAGAGCTTAACAAGAGCCATGTCTTAAATGAAGGAGATTCTTGGGCACAGTGAAACCATTTCAAAATTTATGGCTGGAGGGCTTTTTTGGTGCCCTATATCTAAGATTATAGGGTGCCTAAAGTCACCCTTTACACACCCTATCATGATATAGGACGTCTAAAAGTACCCTTTAGTGCCCTATCTCATTATTGGGCGCCTAAAGTCACACTTTAGGCGCCCTATAAATTCACACTTTAGGCGCCCTATCTTGATATAGGGCGCCTAAAGGCACCCTTTTACACCATATCTTAGATATAGGGCGCCTAAAGCGACCGCCTACATTTTTTACTCCCTTTTTTTTAAAAATGATGCGAATTTCAGTAGTAAAAACTATACTCTGTAGTAGTAAAAAATCATGACGAAGGAAAAAAATAATGTAAAGCATATATGTAAACCAAAGCAAAAGTAAAACAAAACGCGGTGTCATTTAAATAAAAACTAAATAATATCATTTCTCTTTTTTTGAAAAATAAAAACTGAAGAAAGCCTTATTTTTAAATTAGCAAGTCGTAGAGAAGCACAACTTTTTTTTGGTGAAGTAGAGAAGCAAAACTTCATTAATATAATTAATTCCTGATTCAAATTTTCTTTTTCATTCGTCATTTTAAACCATCAGAAAATAGAAAACTCAATTAGTTACTAATTCACAAACCCGTAATCGTCTCCAATCTCTCTCCCTCATCCCTCCCACTCTCTCCAACAATATCTTTTTCAAGGGAAACACAAGTGGAAGAAGTAAGAACTAGAACAGATTCCAACTAGCTATCTATTTCCATCAATGGTTACCATCGAAGCTCCGCCCGGGCAAAAACCCCGCACAACATTTGTCATGTCCCAGTTTTCAGTAACTGGATATTAAGGTTAGACAAGTACTCAAAGCTAAATTAAGGCTCTAAAGAACGAAGAGAAAGTAAAGAAAATGAATAGAGAGTGAAAAATGTCATTTGACAAGCATAGAACAAGCAAGGGCAAAATGGTTATTTTGAGAAAAGTCAAGGATAAAAGGGTTGAGTGGAAAATTAAGGGACACAAGTGTCATTTAAAAATGGGACTAAAGTGTATTTTGAGGTATAAGGGATCAAAGTTTCATTTAATAAATTTAAGGACAATTTGGTAATCATTGAGAAGTTAAAGGGCATTTTCACTGAGTCCCAAATATAGAAAAAATGTCACTGAGCAGTAAATGAGGCCTGGTTTAGATCAGAATAACAAGAATAACCTTTACGGGAATTATAAAGTTTATAATTAAATTTAATTATTTAGAATATCCAGAGACCTCATATATAAGATATCAGAGTAAGGAAAAATAGTTCAAAAATTCCAGTATTTTACAAAATTATTTCCAAGATGAAGTCAAAAGTATCTTCCTCAATAAAAAAAGATAAAGCTCAGAAAAATCTTGAAAATAGGTTTTCTTCAAAAATTAATCACGGGAAATTCTCGAAGCAGAATGCGAAAATAAAAATGAGAAAGGTATCTGTTAATGCCATATTTTGATGATAACAAAAGGATTTAAGGAATTATGAAGCTTGGATTGTTATTGATTAAGTGTTTATATTAAAACACTCGAGTTTTGTACTTCAGACATAGAGTTTGTATGAAAGTATTAAGAATACTCGAGCATTGTGTTTTGAAACTCGAGTATTGAATCTTTTTCATGTGTTAAAAATCAATACTTTCAGACAACACTCGAGTTATTGTTAAAAGTGTTGATAACACTCAAGTAATGAATGCTAATACTCAAGTACTGTGAGGTAAAATATTGCTATGATTCAACACTTTGAATGAAAACTTGAGTAACAGGTTGAAGTGTTGTCAATACTCGAGTAATGTTTTTAAAACACTCGAGTATTGGTACTTAAAATGTTTTAAACTAAACATTTTCAAGTGAAGCTCAAGTATTGATGCTGAAGTGTTAGTAACACTCGAGTATTGTGTTTTAATACTCGAGTATTGAGCCTTATTTTCAAAACACTATGCTTCACTTGATGCAGAGTACTTGAGTTAAAGATCGAAATATTGACAACACTCGAGTACTGTGTTGGAATACTTGAGTATTGAGTTGTTTTTCAAGTCACAGTACTTCAATTGAAGTAGAACACTCGGGTTATAAAAGAAGTGTTGTCAACACTCGAGTGCTAGTTTGCAACACTCAAGATCTGGCAAAGTTTTCAACATGGCGTAACACTTCAAGAAGAACACTCGAGCATTTGATGAAAGTGTTGTTAACACTCGAGTATTGGGTTTTCAATACTAGAGTATCGAGCACTCTTTTTCTCAAAACACAACATTTCCATCAAAACACTCGAGTAATGGTCAGAGAAGTGATAACACTCGAGTATTGTGACATTTCAAAAGACTTCACTTCAAGTTCTCCTCAGAACACTCGAGTAGCAATTGAAAGTGTTCTTAAGAGTCGAGTATTTGCAAAAACTTATGTAATACTCTTAGCAAACATTCAAGTAATTTCAAAAGTGTTATAAAAACTCGAGCATTGAGTCAAAACACTCGATTACTATTTTATAAAATTCAAAAAAATTGGTTATCACTCGAGTATTGTGAAATAAAACTCAAGTATTGATTTTCTCAACGACTATTTTTCTGATAGCTTTTTACCTGCTCTCTGCAACTTTCCTTATTGGTGATTAACACGTTTGAATCTCACCTGCCTTGATAAATGCAAAAATACATAATTATAGAAAGAGAAAAGTTGTTCCTACCTTTTACAGACAGATTGCATGAATCAGCCATCGTCGCTTACCTTCCTAAGATGCATTTAATACGACATTAATAGCGAAGTAGAAGAGGTAGTTAATGAGAGTAACCGACATTAAAATCTCTCTAACGGAAACTTCATTACTTCTCATCTATAAAAGGATCAAGCATTGATTACAGGAGATATATGAGAGATGAATATTCTAAGCATTCAAAGCTATTCTTTTTCATTCCCTGTAATTCATTCTGAACTTTAGTATTTTGCCATCTATTCTTTTAGAGAGATTTTTTGAGCAATTATATATTGTAAAACTATGAGAACACAAGGTCAGATTTTTTTGAACAATTATACATTGTAAAACTGTGAGAACACAAGGTTGGGACCTTGTGTTATCTGGGCTGAAAACTGAGTTAGAAAAAAGAGGATGAAGCACTCTGTTTTAGTGAAAAGCTTGAGGGGGAGTGAGGCCCAGTTGTAAAGGCTTGAGAAGCCTCAGTTCATGGTTAATAGTGGATTTGGAAATCTCAGAAGAGCTCTGAGGACTGGAAGTATGTCAAGAGGACTGAACCAGGATAAATCTCTGTGTTCATACTTCTTGCTTACTCTCAGTGGCTTTATTCTGACTTTGTGCTTTTAAGTTTTAAATTTTAATTTGACCAGTTCAACCCTTTTGGTCAAATCCTTCACCAACAGTATCTTATGAATTTTGGGAATTTTTTATGACTCTACGTAGGTCAAGTGAGTAGAAGATTCCAAAAAAAAAATTTCCAACCTGATAAAGTAGCTATACAAATAGTTAAAATAACTTTATTCATGTAAAGTAAATTGCACAACCCATATTGTGACACGTGTCATACTCCCATGGTGAGACAGAAATGTGAAAACAAATGTTTTCACCACGTGGTTGAATAACTCAGATTAAAGTTAGTTTATGAGTCCAATCGGGTCTCACACTTAATTAAACACATGGTACTATATATGTATACACAAGGTTCAAGAGGCTTCTTGAAGCCTCCAAATGCATATCCAAAGTTGGCCAAACATGGAGAAAGAGAGGGGGAAGACGAAAATGTAAGAAGAGAAGAGAAGGGAGCAAACATTGATCATAACATCAAGGTAAGTTGGATTTCCATGTGAAATCTTCCATATTTTTGTCACTTCTAGCCTTTCTCTTCTTCCCTTTAATTGGTTTAGTTTTGGCTAAAATCATGTCTTTGTGCTGCTGAAACCATGTGTTGTTCGAGAGAGACATTTAGATGAAATAATTGTTAGAAAACAACTCTATACTTGATTTGGAACCTATTGATGGTTGTATTATAACACTCCTTACTTAGCCACATTAGCTTCATATTATATTATTAATGAACCACTTTTAGGCCTTAGATAGCTCAAATTGACCAAAGAAGTGAAATTGAGAATTTCAACTCGAGTTAATATTCATTTGGTCAATTTTTCCATATTTATGACCCAACTTTGAAAATTCATAACTAATTTTAAAAAATGAAATTTAAGTGGTTCCAATTTCTATATGAATCTTATAACATTCCTTAAAGGGCAAAAATACTAATTTGTCCAAAACATTGCCCAATCAATACAATTTATTATGTGAAGTTGCACTGTTTATATGGTCATTTTCACTTTTGAAGGGTTTTCCCTTAACTTTGGAAAACCATAACTTCCCATACAAAAGTCCAATTCTAGCAAACTTTGACTTATTTTAAACCTTACTATATGAACTATTTTTTCACCTAATTTAAGATCATTTGGATTTCATTACAGCTCAAATATTGGGATTTTTCATGGGTTTTAGACCCTCCTTTCTTTAAAACTTTACCCTTTCTTAAAAATTTGAAAAACCCTTTTTGCCATGAGTAACTCATATCACATGATCATGCATGCATTTACACATATATCCACATCACCATGTAGAGGTTTAGGGTTCTACATTAAATCAAAAGCTCATGAACATATATATAGAGTAATAACATATAACTTGGCAAGCTGCATGCAACATAATGCCTCCTCTACTCTTCATTCACTTTACTTTTACTTTTGCTTGAGCTTGCACATAGAAATGGTTAGTTGGGGAAAGTGAGATTTTTGGAAATCCCAATAGCAAAACACACTAACACAATCACAATTATTCATGACAAACCTTTACAAATAAATGTGAGATGGACATAGTATGAAATATACGAACTAAACATTGATATGCATATAGCCATAGCATTCAAAAGCACATATTCAACCACTCATCATCACAAATTTTCAACATCAAGTCATGCATAGTTCACAAAATATTTCCATCACAACAAAACTTTGGTTAGGAGTTTTGCTACCTTTGATTCTTAACTTGTTATTGACTTTATATGCTTTCTTTCTCTCCCTTCCAAGATTGTTCCTTGATAATTCACTTGCCTATACATAATACAATGGCATAACCATCAATAACAAGCTCATTCCAAGCCATGAAAACTATGAAAACTCAATAAGTTTTCTTTTGAACTTTTACAAACCCCAAAACTTCAAAACTTGCTTAAATGATTTTCATTGCTTCTAAAAACTTTTTCTCACTTTCACCCTGCACAATTTTTCATTCTAAAGCTAATGAAAGCATCAAAATCATGAAAATCACACACTTCCTACAAGTTCCAGGTCTGGCCGGAAAGCAGAACCAAGGAGGACAAAGTGATTTTTCAAACTTTCTTCACATGTAATAACATAATCTTAATCTTAAAACACTTCTCATACATTATTTAGATAAAAAATAGCTCTTCCTCATCAAATATAAAATTAGATAGCACCTGCCCTTATTCTTCATGATTCCAAAAAATTCACACAATCAGCATACTCAAGCAATAAATACATCAATCAACGCCTTATCATGTAAGAAGTGATTTGCAACCAATCTTTTCTTCTAAGCCCCTCTATTTCTCATTTTCACTCTCAAGAACCCTAACTTTTCGGCACCAAAAAGAGAGGTTTAATAAAAAATATAAACCATTAGAAGCATAGAAGAGGTTACAAGGATCAAGAATATGTATAGGATTGGGTAGTGGAACCTCTTGCCTTGAAATTTCTTAAAGCTTTTATCTTCTTCTTGGAGCGAAAATGGCATGACTTGCTCCCTCTTTCTAGCTACAAAATACCGTCCAAATGAAGAGGAAGAGAAGGGAATTTTTTCTTAATTAATCCTTCACAAAAGAATGGAAGGCTAAGATTGTTTCTTGAAATTCAAGACTTCACCACCACAACCAACACTTAGCCTCTTCTCATTAGTTGCATTTATGGGCTATAAATGAGGTTAAAAATCTAGTTAGAGATGTAATATCTACATTTTTACTTCTAATTTAAGGCTAAACCGGTAGTTATGAGATGAGTTAAGGCCCAGAGATAGAAAGGATAGAAAAAGAGCAAGCTAGTGGACCAGAAATACCACGGTCAAATTAGTCGTAAGGCTTTGAAATTACTAAATACAAAAGCCAAGGGCAAAAAAGTCATTAGATAAAAAAACTAAGGATGGAAAGGTCATTTTACACAAAGACCAAGGATAGAAAGGTCATTAGACAGGAGACTAAGGGCTTAACGGTCATTTAGCATAAGAGCTGAAGGGCAAGAATGGAATTTAGTAAGAAAAGTAAGGGTATTTTGGTAAATAAGAGAAAAGGTAAGGGCATTTTGGTCATTTGATCGAAGGTCAAGGTCAGCAGTCCAGATGTCACAAAAATTAATAGATGCCCAATAGATAGAGCAGAGCTCACTGATCAAAACCGTGTGTAACGGATTTTTGAAATTCAGCCTAGATTTCTGTCTAGAGGATTTTAAAAGTCAGTTGGCCGAAAAATAATTATTTGAGGTATAATGTAATATCCTCATTTTTCGGTAACTGAGGATGATGGCTAAACGAAGGGCTACAGAGTGTTCAAGGGTCTGGAGAATAAATAGAAGTATAAGAGATGCCAAATATGCCATTTTGCAAG
>JANTPZ010155015.1:5794-18373 GCA_025593235.1 Vachellia pachyceras
TATGCTGAAATAAAATTGCATTCTGAAGAATATTTAAAGAAAAATAATATTAAGATTGAAATGAAACCTTTTAAATTTACACCTGAAGATAGAAAAGAATTTTGTGTTTCTCCGTCACAATGACTTTTGCTTTTAATTCTGATATGTGTTTATTATGTCTAGACTTGATTTGATGTACAAAATGGAATTGTAAACTGAATCAGATCTAGTAAATGGGTTAAATAAAATTGAACATAACGTTTTTTTAAAAATATTAATATGCGCCCTATTTAGTATATAGGGCGCCGTAGGTTATTCCTACAACGCCTTTCATGATATAGAGCGCCGTAGGCCCTAACTTTCTATTCCCATCACATACACGTCCCCTGAGAAAGAGCGCTAATTTGATTAAAAATATGGTGTAAAAAATACCTTTTGTAATAGTGATTCTATCACTTAAATCAAAACTAAACAATTTCTCCCTATTAAATAGCGAAATCCTAGAAAGTTCACTAATCACTATGTCATATCCAAGTTATACTCATAAAATTTATTCCATAATAACTAAAATGCTCTCTAATCACTAGAATAACATGTTACCTATTGTTCAAGCATTTGGCACAAGGACAACAAAAGACCCCACTTGTACTGAATGCATTCCTTTGAGAGAACTCAATGAACATTTCCACCCCATTTTCATATTTCTCATTTGTTCTCCTACAATGCATGCATCCAACTATGCTCCATTACACTTAATTATCTAATTAAAGAAACTTTAGCAAAGTCTTCCCCTTACAATCAAACATCCAAAAATTTCAATACAAAGAAAGAACACAAAAACAGTAATTGAGGACAATTATGGCAAAAATGTAATCTCAACATTTAAACAAAATTCAACAAATAAAGGCTTTCTAAAGCAATACTTTCGAATTCAACACGATAATTCAAATAAAGTTTGTTTACCATAAAACATTTTAGTCAACTTTCTTATTACTCAAAGTTCCTATATGATTAAATTCATTGTCCAAATAGCTAACACATTGCTAATACAAAAAATAGCCCAAAATTAAAAAAAACAAATTTATACAAAAAACAACTAACCTTCTCTACCAATTATTTCAAGATCTCTATTAGAAATAAGTTACTTTTGATACCTATAAAAAAGAAGAAAACACAATCATAATGCCTTATAGCCTAAAAAATGAATAAACCATGTTCAAAACTGTTTAACCAATCAATTAGCAAACCAATAAAGTATTAAATAAAGTTTTCAACTCAACAAAACATTACCCAAACAATCTATTTCAAATTCCAATCAATAAAATAAAAAAACAAGAGCAAAAAATGATGGAAAATGCGAAACAATTATAATACGTTTATTAACAACGTTGATGACGAATGGAGAATGAAGTGGCAGTAAATTAAGGGGAAACGCCAATGGAAACACAAGGAATCTCTTCAAACTCAGTCGGGGAAGCACTGGGGACCACAAGATAGATTTCTGTTTCTCAAAGTGATCCACTACAAAAAAAAAAAAGGAAATTACCGACGGAATTTAAGATTTGCCACGGAACGGAATTATTGATGGAATTTCTGATTGAATTTATTGCATCGATAAATTTACCGCAACATATTGGTTCGCCACGAAATTTTCTGTTGGTAATTTTCTCACTAAATTTTCTGAAATTCAGTCACTAAAAATCCCCCCACAAATTTTTTTTGGGCCAAATCCCCCACAAATTTATTTTTATCATAAATAAAGAATGCCATGTGTCACCTCTACGGCCGCCCAACTCATTGTCAGCCCCTTCCATGTGTCACCTTCTTCGGCTACGACCTCAACATCAGGCCCTACGCGTGTCAACTCCACTTGCCATCACGTGTCTCACCTACCATGTGTTGGCACATGATAAATATGAAATTTTGCCTTCTCAAGGATCAAACATTAAATACCATGAGCCTTTGCTAAATGAGTTGAATGACCTTACATCCTTTAAACATATATTTATATATACAATATTCTGATGCATAATAAATTATTTGTATATTTACATATATGTACATAATTGACAACTCAATGGAGTACGGAATATGTATAATATGAAAGGTCGGTTGCATTTATATAATGTGGAAGGTTAATTGTATTTGCATTTTTTGAAAATTTTTATGTAAATAAGTTTATATGGAACTTATATTAGACATTATACAACTGGCCTTACATAATATGCAACTGAGTTTCCATATCATGTAATGTAATTGACCTTATATATTGTACGAGCCCCATTCTAAAATTAATTTATGAATGGAGGAATTTTCTCCAGTTCTCCCTAATTTCAATTTTAAATGTATACAACTTCAAAAAAAACTTATTTATTTATTTATTATAATTTTAATATAAATTAATTTCAAATTATAAATTATTGATCAGACAATAATGTTTATATTTTTATATAATTTTTAATTTCAAAAATTTTTATTTTAAAAATATTGTTTTTAATATACAATTGAGTGCAAATAAAATAACATTAATTTCTAATCACAGAATTATCTGAATTTGCCATGGAAAAATTCCATGGCTAAATATACCGAATGAAACAATTCCATGGCAAATTTGTCGGTAATTTTTAATGACAGGATTTGCCATGGAAATTAGCCACAGAAAATTCCATGACTAATTCTGTTGAAAATTTTGTTGCAAAAATTATCAATAGATTATCAACATTTTTTTATAGAATTGATTTCTTTTTTGTCTAGTTGACATCATTTGTTGTTTTTAAATAATTAATATATGATATTATCCAAACTTCAATTTTGTTACTAAAATGCCTATGTATTTTGTATAACATTGATTTATTTTTTAACCGACGTTAATAGTCGACAATAAATCATGAATATGTATTAATATTATATGCATGAAAAGTAAAAACAAGCCAAATAACATTCTCCAATGCCTACAACACTAAATCTTAGTTGCAAGCCACAATCAGAACCCTTGAAACTCAACACTACATGCCATGAAGTTTTGCAAAATTAAATAACCCATACAAGATGTCCCAACTGCCACCAAACGCTATAGCAAATTTTCCCAAACTATGAGATCACCATAATATACCTCCTTAACTCAACTTCACTTAATTAAATTAAACTATATAGTAAGATATTATCGATGATTCTAGAGCTAATGAGTCGAGCTAGCTAGATCTCACTATTGCAGTTTATTGTATGATTCATTAATATATGATGACTTAAGAGTATATAATCCAAACTACAAATATAAATTCAAATGATCTTATCCCTTTCCTTAAAGTGATCGATTACCTGTATTGAAAAATAATAGTCCATTCTTTTGGATTCACTACTACTTTAAAACAAGCCATATTGAAAAAGAACCACTATATTTGCTTTATTTCACGTAGTCCTTGGACGTGCATTTGTGATGTCTAACATAACAATTTACTATTACACATTGTAAACTACGTAAGAAAAATGTTGTAAAAATAAGGATACTTGGGAGTTAACAATGCCTTTGCTTTAATCTCTAGTACATATACCTGCATTCCGTATGTTGCTTTTATAGTTTGTTCATTTATGGTTACAATCCACCATGCAACCAACTTAAACATTCTTTTTCGCTATAAAGTATTTTGTTTCATGGTCTTCTGTCTTTCCTTGTTATTCTTTTGCTTTACAAGTATATTTGATGCTGACTAGGGTGGATCCTAGAAATAATCCTTTAATTATTTAATTCTCCATCATTCTTCATTCTCTTGTCTTCAAGCATAGAAAACAGTAAGCATCATACATATACTACACTAATGGATTTGTCACGCATTGAAGTTCAATATTCTACACTTGAATTACTATAGCTTATTTAATGCCACCAATGTGAAGAGAGCAAGTTGTTGAAGTGTTGGTGGAATATGAAACCTTTATATCAATCTTGATTTGCAAGAACAAATCATAGCCATCCATTCTTTTACTAGGGATAAGTTAAAGAAAAAATATTCTCCTTCTTCCTCCATCATTGTCGTCATTTTTCAGCCCCAAGAAGAGAGAAAAAACGCCATCCTCATGCACAAGGAAGAATAAGAACTTCAAGAACACAAAAGGTAAGAGGACTTCCCAACAAAACGTATACATTTTCTTAATCCTTGCAACCTCCTCTACCTTTTTCATGGATTAGTTTCTTGAATAAACCTATCTTTTTCAAGATTGAAAGTTAGGGTTCTTGAGTATGAAAGTGAGAAAGAGAGGGATTTAGAGGAAATAATTGGTTGCAAAACACTCCTTGCATGATAAGGAGTAGATTGGTGTATATATTGGTTTGGTTTGGTTGCTGTATGAATTTTTGGAAGCTCAAAATTTAAAGGAAGATGCTGTCCAATTTTCTATTTGATGAGGAAGTGTTGTTTTCAAGCTAAATAATACATGAAAAGTGGTTTGGGATCAAGAATAAGTCCCTATATCTTGAAAGCTTGAAAAATCATTTTATTCCTCCTATGTATGATTTTCATCCAAGTTCTGTAACTGTGGAGAAGGAGCTGGATTTTGATGCTTTTGATGCTTTCATTGAGTTTAGAAGGCAAAATTGTGTATGGTACAAGTGAGAAATGGATTTGAGAAGCATTAGAAATCATAAAATCAAGTTTGGAAGTTGTAAGAGTCTTGAAAAAGCAAGAAGGAATTTTATTACATTTTTGTGATTTCTTGCATAGTTGATGATATGAGAATGATGGATTTGTCATTATATCATGTTCAGGAAGTTGAGAACTCAAATAGCACATTTGGAAGGTTAGCCAAGAAAATTCCAAGTGAAAAGGAAAACTAAGACAAAGAAGTAGCAAGACTACTAACTACTCTGAAACTACTTTATGAACTTGTTGTGAATGGTGCATTAGTTTATGATGAATGAACTTGTTGTTATGTGTATGATATGTGACCTTGATTGCTATGACCATATGCATGATAATATGTCACATGTGATTTGATCATACACTCATTTTGAAAGTATGTTGTGCACATTCACAAGTTTTGTTAGATAGTTTTGCTATTGATATTTTCATAAATCTCATTATCCCCCAACTAACCATGTAGGTGAAAGCTCAAGCAAGGGTAAGAGCAAGTTGAATGATGATTGAAGATGGCATGATGTTATGCTTTAGCTTGATGGTTAATGTAATGTGATTACATAACATGTTGAATTGTTTATAGTTGTTGTAAATGTAAACCCCTACATGATAATTGTGGACATATGTGGATGCATGCATAAATTGGTCTAAAGAGGCTAGACAAGTTAGGAAAGTGATAAGAGGAAACTTGGGAAAAGTTTAAAGAGATTTACCAAAGTTTAGAAAAGCCAAAATTTCAAGGAAAGGGTTCCAACATCCTCAAATTTGCCCTGTTTTTAAGTGGTGAGGAAAAATAGCAAATGAACTCCGTTTGAGCTGAAACTTTCCAGTTAAATAATAAATATCCTTAGATTTAAAATGAGTCAAATTTTGCTAAATTTGGATGTATAGGTAAAGAGTTATGATTTTCCAAAGTTAACGGAAAATTCTGGAAAAAGGAAAAATGACCATTTGAACAGTACTTTTTCGCAGAATTAATTGTAACAAATGGGCAACTTTTATAGAACCAATGAGTTTTTTCTCTTGAAGATCACTTTATAAGCTTCAAATATAAATTTGAACCACTCAATTTATATTTTCTAGAATTATTTATGATTTTTCAAAATTGGGCCAGAAATCTGAAAATTGACCAAATGAATAGTAACCCGTTTTTTTATAATTTTCAATTTCTCTTCTTTGGTCAATTTGAGTTATCTAAGGCTCAAAAGTGATTCATTAGTGATCTATTATGAAGCTTATGGGGGAAAATAAGGAGTGTTACATGTTTGAAGTATGAAAAAATCCATACATTTCCAAATGATTGCATGCTTTTTGGGGAGAAGATGAGAATAATGAAATTTGCAAGTGGTGTAACACCTCGAGATACAAGTGGAAGGGAAGGGGAAGAAGAAGAAGAAGAAAACTGTGAAGATTTTGAGATATTTTCCTTTAAAGCTGCCAATGGAAAGATTGTATTTCTCGAAAAAATGGCAGACCACATGAGATGGCATGTTGGTGAAATGAATCCTGATGGTAAGTTAAGAGATTTGCAGGATTTTGAGGCCCAGAAGGGGTTTGACAAAGAATTTCCAAATTTTGTGGCTGATCCCAAAAACATATGCCTTACTCTAGCGACTAATGGATTCAATCCTTTTGGGAACCTTAGAACTAGTTACAATATTTGACCTCTTGTGTTAGTTCCTTACAAAACCCCACCCACTTGATGTGATAAGTCTTACCATTGACCCGCTTTAGTTTACGAAAAGGTATACTGCATGCAATATCAATGGATTCAAGTTCAGCACAGTTTCATGTGATCAAGGTTCTCTCACCCAAAATTTTGACTTTTTGGGACTTGCAGTATAAGAAGTTATGTGAGTGGCAATGACGGTGACATGTGTTTTGGAGGTGTCCTCTACTATGGAAAATTGGTTGACATCATCAAGCTGAATTATCAAGGGCAATTCACCATTACGTTATTCAAGTGTTCCTTGACAAATATGACAATTTCTCTTGCAATGACTACAAACGAGATGGGCATCACATATGTGAATTTCTCAAGGCTTATTCACACAGGCGAATCTCAAGACGAAGGAGATGATGATTTACCCCTTGTCAAGGTTGATGGTGATGAATGAATAAATGAGATACGTAATATACGCAATTTATTTTTTTAAACCCCTACAAAATACACAACTGCTGTAAAAACTGTGATATAAAACACTGCTAATAAACCATTGTTAAATGAACCACTGCAAGTTACCGTCACCTAAAACACTGCTAATTCCAACCACACACCTATAAATACCTCTTCCTGCCCATTTCATTTTCCACTCTATATCCATTATCTCTTTTCTTACTTTTCATTCTTTCTTTTCTTTTCATCATCTTTTATATGCAGGTAGATTGTATCTATCTAATTGTCAAATTTCAACTCAAAGGGGTTATGTTTTTCATTTTCATAATTTATTTTCATTTTGTTTATTTAATTTTGGTAATTTACCATTTTAACATTTATTTGATAAATTATATTTTGTTGTTTGAGTTATTAATTTTTGATTATATTACTCCTTTTTTTCAAGTTTTCCTTTTCATTACACATTACATATATTCTGTAATTAATACTATTTACAATGTATTAACAAAGTATTAATAATAATTACATTTTATAATTAAAATAATTTTTTTAAATATTAGATACCTTTTATTTTATTAATAATAAAATGGAATTAACAAATTATCCACAACAGATTAATAAATTAATAATATTTGTTGGTATTTTATAAGTAAAATAAATTTCTTTAATATTAGATAACTACCTCGAATTTAGGTTTTTTTAAAACTCAAAACATTTCATAGCGGTTTTAAAATTGCCACTAAATTTGCCAGTCAGATAGTTTTATCCAAAAAAGGCGGTTTTTTTGAATTTTTATTGAAAATGGTCTTGGTTATAAAACTGTTACTAATTGTTAGAAGGAAAATCACCCGGTCTACTAAAATATGATGAGAACAAAATTTTTTTTCACTTACTAATTTAGTAGCGGCTTCAAAACTGCTACTATTTAATTTTAATTTTTTTTTGCTATTTTCATATTTCACTTGAAGCCAAAAGATCCAACTTCTCTTACTTTAGTAGTGGTTCCATACCCGCTACAAGTGTTTACTTGTCATCCCCTCGTTCTGCTATATTTGTAGTGGTTGATAACAAACGCTGCAAAGTTAGTAGCAGGTTACACTATTGTGTGCTGTGATTCTTTAAAACTGTTGCTAAATTGCTTGTCAAGGTAGTTTTTGCAGTGGTTTAGGTAAACCAGTACTACATGTACCTACCGCTACTAATGCGCCCTTTTTTGGTAATGATCATAAGCATATGTTTATTGGCGGCTGTGGCAATATTAAGTTTTACTATCTACTTATGGCGAAGGATGAAGAATAGAAAAAGGTATTTATCATATCACAAGGATGAATCATCTTTCATTTGTGACCTGTCATTGCAACAAATTATTTGATTTAAGATTTTAAAAAGGGGCATCATTTCACTTACTACAGTGAATTATGATATATAGTGCCATCACAAACCATAAATAAAAAAGTATGGTAGGTGATGACTTTTTTCTGTTATAATAGGATTTAACCAAGAGGGGGGTGAATTGGTCTAATATAAAGAATTAACATAACTTAAAACTTCACAGGAATAGAAATTAAAGACACTGAGGGAGAAGGAAATATGAACACGGAGATTTATCCTGGTTCGGTCTCCTTGACCTACGTCCAGTCCCCAGGGCACCCCCGAGATTTCCAAATTCACTATCAGCAACAGATAAGGCTCCTCAAGCCTTTACAACCTGGGAATCACTCCCCCTTTCTCTTTTCAATAAAACAGTATATGACACTCTCTATTTCCTAACTCACGTTCACCCAAATTTACTCAAGGCCCTTTCCTTGAGATTCTCACAATATTACAAAGTGTTTCAGCCTTAAATATCTCTCTCAAAAGAGTAGATGGCTAGTAATGAAGCTCAGAATGTATAAATGAAGAATTATAGAGAGAGCGTAGTAAATGCAGACTTTAAATGCTCGGAATTGTTCTACTTGTCTCTGTAATAATGCTGGTCCTTTTATAGTTGAGTCTTGATGAATTGTCTGTTAGACTGTATTCAATAGCTGTTACTCTCATCAATGACCAATTGCTTCTTCATTAATGGCATTTAATGCCTTTGAGTCAGTCGAGGTTGAAGTTTGCAAAAGAGCTTTAAGATTTCCGAGTCTCGGACCATGCCTGTGCTTTCTTCCTTATTTAATGTTTCAAGCTGCTGCATTTATGGGAGTAGTTAGAATTCAAAAATGTCGTTACACAAATAAGGAAAGTAGGTGTAATATGTAGGTATGGTGTGTCAGACTCAAATCTGTTGGAGAGAGAGAGAAATAGTGCTCGAGTGTAAAGTCTTTATGCTCGAGTGTTTGCTCAAAATATTTCAAAGAAAAGTTCAATGCTTTGATGCAATGCTCGAGTGTTGTGTGAAAGTGTTTAGAAAATAATCAAATACTCGAGTGATAAATCTCAGTGCTTGAGTGTTGATAACACTTTCTAGGAATACTCGAGTATTCTGTGCAAGTGATGAAAAATACTTTTGATGAATCATAATACTCGAGTGATGAGAAAGTGACACTCGAGTGCTAGTAATGCTGGAAGTGACTACTGGAAGTGTTGAGATGAAGTATTGATGAACAGTGAAAGTTTACATCTCGACACTTGAGTGATGGGAAGCTGGTGCTCGACTTTTGATAGTGCTGGCAGACGATACTTGCAGTGTTGGCTTCCAGTGTTGAGTTAAAAGTCACAACACTCGAGTGCTGAAAATATAGGCTCGAGTGTTGTCTCTGCTGGAGGCTTTCACTTGGAATGTTACTTGACAGCACTGTCAAAAGTGTCAACACTCGAGTGTTGCAAAAGTAGCACTCGAGTGTTGGCTGTGCTGTCAGCCAATGCTGGAAGTGTTACCTGACAGTGTTGAGAAAAATGGTCAACACTCGAGTGCTGAAATTCAGACTCGAGTATTGGCAATACTTTCAGCCAATACCTGAAGTGTTAACTTGAAGTGCTTTCTAAAACATCAACGCTCGAGTACTGGAAACCTAGTGCTCGAGCATTGGCTCTACTGTCAGCTAATACTTGTAGTGTACACTCAGAGTATAGTCTAAAAACTCATTTCCAAAGCTCAGTACTTTTAAGAGGTGTCAGTTGAAAGTGTTCAAATTTCTTAAGTTCAAAACATGCAGCACTCGAGTATTGAATTCCACTGTTCGAGTACTGTCAACACTTTGACAAAACACTCGAGTATTTTCAAGAAGCGCTGTTCAATACATAAAACTTGTGATTCAAAAAGTCATTTTATAATCTTGTAACATAATTTTTTTTTGTTATCATCAAAATAAGGTATCAACAAAATGTTTAATTCCTGTAACCCTAATCTAGTTCCAAAAAAGATATTGCATTTTTAAGACCAAATAGATGAATACGTTTATTAAAAAACATGATTAATGTAATCCTCAATAAAACCTGAGTCAAAGATGATGTTTCCATTCAATTCTCAGAGAGTTAAATGTTTAATTCCTATAACCCTAATCTAGTTCCAAAAAAAGTTATTGCATTTTTAAGACCAAATAGGTGAATACATTTTAAAAAAACTTGATTAATGTAATCCTCAATAAAACCTGAGTCAAAGAAGATGTTTCCATTTAATTCTCAGACAGTTAAATGTTCAATTCCTGTAACCCTAATCTAGTTCCAAACAAAAGATATTGCATTTTCAAGACCAAATAGATGAATACGTTTTTAAAAAACTCGATTTATGCAATCCTCAATAAAACATGAGTCACAGAGGATGTTTAAATTCATTTCTAAGAGAGTTAAATGTTTAATTCCTGTAACCCTAATCTATTTCCGAAAAAAATATTGCATTTTTAAGACCAAATAGATGAATACGTTTATAAAAAACTCAATCAATGCAATCCTCAATAAAACCTGAGTCAAAGAGGATGTTTCCATTCAATACTCAGAGGGTTAAATGTTCAATTCCTATAACCCTAATCTAGTTCCAAAAAAAGATATTGCATTTTTAAGACCAAATAGATGAATACATTTTTAAAAAACTTGATTAATGTAATCCTCAACAAAACCTGAGTTAAAGAGGATATTTCCAATTAATTCTTAGAGAGTTAAATGTTCAATTTCTGTAACCCTAATCTAGTTCAAAATAAAAGATATTGCATTTTCATGATCAAATAGATGAATACATTTTTAAAAACTCGATTTATGATATCCTCAATAAAACATGAGCCACAGAGCATGTTTCAATTCATTTCTAAGAGAGTTAAATGTTTAATTCCTGTAACCCTATCTAGTTTCAAAAACGATGTGGCATTTTTAGGTCCAAATAGATATATAGTTTTCAAAACAATTTCTTTATGTAATCCTCAATAAAAACTGAGTCACAGTGGATGTTTATATTCAATTCTAAGAGAGTTAAATGCTTAATTCATGTAACCCTAATCTATTTCCAAAAAAAGATATTGCATTTTTAAGACCAAATAGATGAATACGTTTATAAAAGCCTCGATTAATGTAATCCTCAATAAAACCTGAGTCAAAGATGATGTTTCCATTCAATTCTCAGAATTCCTGTAACCATATCTAGTTCCAAAAATGATGTGGCTTTTTTATGTCCGAATAGATGAATATTTTTTTAAAAAAAACTCTATTTCACTACTACAGGCGATAGATTTTACGATTGAAATTCGCGTCCTTTTTTAAAAAAGGGAGTAAAAGATGAAGGCGGTGACATCTTTGTAATTATAATAAAGTATTAGGCACCATATCCTCTAGATAAGGGGACTCTACAGCGCCCTATCCTAATATAGAGCGCCATAGTGTGACCTGTGGCGCCCTATATTAGGATAGGGCGCCGTAGGCATACCCTACGGCGGCCTATCCTGGGATAGGGCGCCATAAGGGCGCCCTGGTGTGAAAGTCCCACATCGGAGAGGCTCGGGAGGGTGCTGGGCTATATAAGCGGGCGCGCTGCACACCCCCAAAAGCTAGCTTTTGGGGGAGAGGGTAATGGCACCGTGACAAGTGGTATCAGAGCCAGCCCTGAGCCTTCGGTCTCTGGTGGACCCTCCGGATGCCGGTGAGGTTGCTGGTGGGCCCCGCGGTGAGGTCGCTCGCGGATTGGCTAGGGGAGAATGTCAAAGTCCCACATCGGAGAGGCTCGGGAGGGTGATGGGCTATATAAGCGGGTGCGCTGCACACCCCCACAAGCTAGCTTTTGGGGGAGAGGGTAATGGCCCTGTGACACTGGGCACACCCTATAGCGCCATATACTTGGGATAGGAGGATAGGGCCCCAAAAGGGCATCCTATCGCGCCCTCTTTAAGAAAAGGGTGCGATAGAGTGCGTTATGGCGCCTTATCCTGTTCTTTTAAATAACCCCACCCCCCATTTCACTTTCACTTTCACTTTTTGTAAGCCCTCGTCCCCACCATTCTTTATTTTTCCTCAGTAGTCCCCCCAACCCCACCTCTTCCTCTGCCACAGACCCCCCACGTCCTCAAAACCGTTGCCGTCGTCTGTCGTCGTCGCCCGTGCCGTCGCCAGTCGCCCGTTCAAGCCCGTTCGCGTAGCAGCCATTTACCCGTCGTGCCAGCCGTTGCGTCGCCGCCTTTCACCCTCTTGGCCGTCGCATTGTTGTAACTTTCTTCCTTTTCTCTTCAGTTTTTTCCCTTCACATTGTGCTCAAAACTTTTATGTTCAAAAGTAGAGTGTTGTATGCAAGAATTTGTGATAGTGAGGATAGAAAGTAGGGTGTTGCATGCAAGAAATTGTGAAACTGAGAATAGAAAGTAGGGTGTTGCATGCAAGAAAATGTGAAACTGAGAATAGATATATACAAACTCTGCATATATGCAAGAAATTGTGCATGCAAGCTAAGTG
>JANTPZ010155015.1:18393-41260 GCA_025593235.1 Vachellia pachyceras
TATAATGAAGTATTAGCGCCATATCCTCTGGATAGGGCACCATAGTGCGCCCTACGACACCCTATCCAGAGGATAGGGTGCCATAAGGGGAATCTACAGCGCCCTATCCTAATATAGGGCGCACTATATTAGGATAGAGCGCCATAAGGGCGCAACGAGCGCACCCAAGGATAGGGTGCCCTTATGGCGCCCTATCCATAAGTTATGGCACCCTTTTAAATTTCACCACCCCCATTTCACTTTCACTTTCTGTAAGCCCTCGTCCCTATCATTCTTTATTTTTTCTCAGTGGTCCCCCAACCCCACCTCTTCTTCTGCCGCAGACCCCCCACGTCCTCAAAACCGTTACCATCGTCCGTCGCCATCACCAGTCGCTTGTTCAAGCCCGTTCACGTTGCAGCCGTCGTTCCCAGCCAGTTCCCAACCGTTCGTCAGTCGCACGCGTAGCCCGCCGCCAGCCGTTGCGTCGCCCACTGCCAATCGTTGCGTTGCCGCCGTCATTGTCACCGCCTTTCACCCTCTTCGCCGTCGCATTGTGGTAACTTTCTTCCTTTTCTCTTCAGTTTTTTCCCTTCACATTGTGCTCAAAACTTTTATGTTCAAAAGTAGAGTGTTGCATGCAAGAATTTGTGATAGTGAGGATAGAAAGTAGGGTGTTGCATGCAAGAAATTGTGAAACCGAGAATATAAAGTAGGGTGTTGCATGCAAGAAAATGTGAAACCGAGAATAGATATATACAAACAAGAGCATATATGCAAGAAATTGTCCATGCAAGCTAAATGTTTTTCTGATTGTATTTAACACTTTATTTGATGAATGAGTTCCTTGATATTAGTTAAGTTGATACAAAACACATTTATCGTCGTATTGAAGAAGATTTTGTTCTATATATTATTTTGAAATGAAAGAAAATTAATTTATTAGAATAATTAAAGAAGAAAAATTTTAGTTATTATTATGAAATATTATTTATTGTATATTATATGAATAACAGCGATTAAAAATGCCATTTCTTTTATAGAATTGCAATTTCTTTTATTTAATTCAATTGTTTCATTTTAGTTCTCAGATTTATCATTTTGCTAAAATAATTTATCGAATTTATTAACTAAATTATAATCTAATTTTATGATATAATATTTTTAAGAAGATGAAATCACATTTGTTAAAATTAGCTAGCTAATACTTTTATCAATGTTTTTATCCTCAAAATTATCACAAGTAGCTAAAATAAATTATATACAAATGTGTGGTATTTGATAAGATTCATATCCATTTACGTAATTTGCAAAAAAATCAAATTTCAAAAGTTTATCTTTTTAAATGATATCCTTTTACGTTTCATATCCTTCCACCATGTTTTCGTATTTCATATGAAACTGCAGCCCACGAAAGAGATTTTGTGGATGCAGTAGATGAAGATAGAATGGAAAGAATGATTCACGATGTTGAGGTAGAATCTTTTGCCCAAGCGCCTATATATGAAAGCATACGAAGCGACGCAGAGACACCATTGTACCCTGGGAGTAAGCATACATGCTTAACGGGTATATTGCATTTGATGAACTTGAAGGCATCTTGTGGGTGGACCGACAGTAGTTTCACGTTGTTGCTGCAGTTGTTGGGTGATATGCTTCCAGAAAACAATGTACTTCCAAATCGTATGTATGAAGCCAAGAAAATCTTATCTACGATGGGCATGGAGTACAAGAAGATACATGCATGTCCTAATGACTGTATACTATACAGAAATGGGTATGAAGATCTTAGTGAGTGTCCCAAATGTAAAATTGCACGATACAAGGTGAGGAAACGTGGCGATCGTGGTGATAAACTAGCTGAAATCGGGGAAGCTAATTGAGGAACTGAAGAATATCGATTCCCCTATATTTCCCAGTAGCAGAGATAGCAATCATCCGATTGAGATTGGTGACCCTCCCCCTCATTCCCCCGCGGATGAAGTTAGAGAGAATTGTACTCTCTACCTGGATGAGTCAATACGTGCCGTTGCCCATGCTTATTTGTACAGGCAAGCTACGACGCACCATTCTATCCATTTCCGGATAGCTTGTCTCGCATATCGGTGACAGGTATTGAAGATGGTGAGGATAGCTCCGATGTTCCAGTCGCTAATCGAGAGGTGCTTCATTTAGGCCAAGCCAAGGGTTGCTTCATTCTTTAGCCGAAAAATCTCATTTCTACACCTACAATACCTCACATGGTAGTAGCCACCTTATGATCTTAATTTTTTTTGGTATTATATTTATAATCTGTATTCTCTACTTTACTAGGATCCAGAAGAAGCTGCAAAATTCCCATCCTTGTCACGGCTGCGGCAGCTACGAAAAAAATTTACATCCGTGACCATGCAGATGGTTGATGGGATTGTCGATCGTGGTGTAACGTATGAATTTGTTATCGATAAGGATGATGTGAAACAATTCCTATCTCTAGATGACCTCGATATAGCATGGATTCAATGTGCAATCTTGTAAGTTATTTATATTCCTATCTACAATTGATGATGCCATTTTTTCCGGTTTATATAATTCAATGTTTAATTTATTATTGAACTATTTAATAGGACCTTGCACAGTATTTGTGTCGAATTTTCTAGAGATGAATTGTATGGATTTTTATGTCCTACGAATACAACCAAGAGTTTCAATTCTGTAGAAAATCGGGTTCATTACGTTGGGAGCATAATACGAGCAGACATTAATCCAAAGATGTGTTATCTAGCGCCAATAATTGAAAGGTTTGGAATTATAGTTATCCCTTTAACACGTTTAGCCTAATTGGTAATAATTAACTTGTTTTGCTAACTTCATTTTCATGTATATGTGCTGTTGTAGTCATCATTGGAGTCTATGTGTTGTCTGCCCCATCCTGAATACTGTGTATTGGTTCGATCCTTTGTCTGGCAGAAAGGCAGGGAAAGAGCAAAAATACGTTATTGATACGTAAGTTTTTGTATTTCTAATTTATCGCTTTTAACGATGTTTAAACATGTTTTTTTTTCATATGTAACTATTGTCAATTCAATCGCAGCGCACTCAAGACATACCGAATAATGGGCGGTAAATGTGACAGTAGAAATAACAGCACACAGTGGTTTTATCCAAAAGTAAGTACTTTGACTTTAAGTTCTTTCATTGAAAGTCGTTTTATCCCTTTACACTTTTTGAAAACATGTTTTTTATCTTTAGTGCCCTCGATAATCAGGTAATACTGAGTGCGGATATTATGTCATCAATTACATGTATAGTATCATTCAGAGTGGATTGACTAGAGATTTGGAAGAGGTAACATGTAATCTATCAAATATTGATGAGTTAATTGTTTAGTTTGATAAATTAGCATTTGGTCTAATAATTGTTTTTCAATTTGTAGGTTTTTGATAATGATGATGCTTACATGGCTGATGACATTGATTTGATAAAAGATTTGTTGGCCAAACGCCTTCTTAATTTGTAGATAATGCTTATTACTTCAAGGTGAATATATATAGTTTTAACTCTTTATGTCGACTTGTATAGAGTGAATAAGATATATAAATTGTGTCACTCTGCCACACACAGTAAATGACATGTACAATGACTTCTGTGTTTCGATACAGCAACAACTTGACTTATGTAGATATACACGTTTAACCTTGCTAGATGTTTATTATGTATGTAATTGATCTGGTGTATAAAATGTAACTGTAAGTTGAATCAGGTGTGGTTAATAAAATAGAACCGAAATTAAAAAAAAAACAAACGGCACCCTATTTCATGGGAGGTGCCGTAGGTCAAACCTACGGCACCCTGTATTGGGAAAAAGGCAATCAACACATATATATAATCAATGCAACGCAGATGCCCGAGTTAGGGGTGTTGCTACCTTGTCCTCTTAATTCCTCTTGAACTTGAAACTCTCTTGTTAATCTTTTCCAACAATTACTTTGGTATTTAAACTTCCTAAACATTACACAAGAACATAATCATCAATCTCAAATCATCATCAACACAAAAGAATTCTAAAAACGTAATATAGCCTCTCTTGTCCTTTTAAACACCTTAAAACTTTGTAACTTGTTCTTATGATTTCTAATGCTTCCCAAAAATTTTTCTCACTTATACCCTACACAATTTTGCCTTCTAAACTCAATGGAAGCATCAAAATCCAGCTCCTTCCCCATGTTCCAGATCTGACCGAAAAAGAGAACATAAGCACGTACTTGTGATTTTCAAAATTTCTTCACATATAACGACATATTCTTGATCCCAAAACACTTCTCATGCATTATTTAACTCAAAAACAACTCTTCCTCATCAAATATAAATTGGACAGCACCTCGGCCCTTAGGGTTTGAGATTCCAAAAATTCATACAACAACCAAACAACCACAATACATACATCAATCTACTCCTTATCATGCAAGGAGTGTTTTGCTACCTTTGGTTTCCTCTAAATTCCTCTCTTTTTTCATTTTTCAACTCAAGAACTCTAACTTCCAATCTTCCAAAAGAGAGGTTTAATCAAGAAACTAATCCATAGAAAAGGTAGAGGAGGTTCCAAGGATCAAGAATATGTATAGGCTTAAATGGTTTAGATTCTTACCTTAAGAGATCTTGAAACTTTTCGTTCCTTAATGTGCTTGTTCATGGCATCAATTTGCAGCTTGGAGGGGGAGGAAAGTGATGCCAAAATGAGAGAGAGATGGGCAGATTTTTGCCTTAATATAAATCCCATGTGAAGGAATAAATGACTTAGATTTAGTCTTGTTTTCCAAGCTTAATCTAATGGTTGTAAACTCAACACCACATCCAACACTTAGCTTAATCTCATTAGTCTTCATAAAGTGGCAATAATGGTTGTACATGGGGCAAAAATCTAGTTAGAAACCTTGGTTACACTAACCAAACCGGTTGACATTCGCTTACTTCTACCAATTACACTTTTTACCGGTAAACATAACCTTATTCTGGTAAATGTTTCTCTGCTTTTCTGGAGATATTTTATTCCTCTCTTAATCTCCATATTTCCCTTACTCATGTAGCGAAATATTTATCCAAAAATACCCCTAAAATTTGCCAAACATTAATAGGATATTTTTATCCTGCCCAAAAATCCCTAAAAAAATGTACAATCGGAGGGCAAAATATTTTTAGGGTCTTAAAAATTACTACATTTTTCATTGAAATTCAAACCCTTTTTATTTTCCCAAATTGCCCTCCAGATTGTCTAAAATTATTTTTTGAATAAAATTATAATTTCTGGAATTTTGGGCCTTTTTCCTTAAAATCAGGAATTTATCCTCAATCGCATAGTGGGCAATAATTTCATTAATTACTATAAAATTCACTTTATTTTCCTGTGCCCTGAACTCAATTGATTGATGTCTCCTAGCACCTCAAATAATTATTTTCGGCCGATTTAAGTTCAAAATTCTCTAAACAGAGATCTAGGCCGCATTTTGACAATCTGTCAAATCTCAGTTTACCAGTGAGTTCTGCTCTATCTTTTGGGCATATGTGAATTTTTCTGATATTTTGGTCAACGGTTGACTTTTTTGACTTTGACTTTGACTTTTGTCAAATGACCAAAATGCCCTTACACTTCTCTTAATGACCAAAATGCCCTTACACTGTCTAACTTTTCGTAATTCCTATTTTACCTTTGACTTTTTCGCCCTTGATCTTTTCGTGTAATGACATCTGAGTCCTTCCCAGAAGGTCACCCATCCTTACACTACTCCAGGATGAGCATGCTTAACTGCGGAGTTCTCATAAAATTTCTCCCGCTGAGCCAGGTCCGACTTTGGGTTATTCAGCCCATCGGCATCATCTTTTTTGGTGCTTTCTATCTGTGGGCTCTGACTTGACTTTTGACTTCTTGGTTGACCCTTTTTATCTAATGACCATATTGCCCTTGGTCTTTATACTTAATGATATTTATGTCCCTGGCTTATATTCTTAGTAATTTCAAAGCCTTAGGAATAAATTGACCAAGGTCTCTTTGGTCCATTGACATCTTCTCTTTCTGTACTTTTATTTCTAAGCATTATCTTATCTCATAACTATCAGTTTGGCCTCTATTTCAGTTTACAATAAAGGGTGGATATTACATTTATCATATTCCATTGACCAGTCGAGAGTGAATGACTTGCTTCTTTATATAGGCATGTTCCTCTGATGCGCCATCATCGTGAGTGATGTCGAGAACCCACTCCAACCTTCTACCACTTCCCATTAGATTCTTCGTTGCTTCCTTACCTGCCTCGTGTTACTTCCTCCTCTATCCCATCATCATCCTGGGTATGTGTATAAATACAAGAGTTTAGCTGGCTTGTTTAAGATATCCCATTAGGTTCTTCACAGCTTGTGATTTCCTAGTTTTATTGTACATCATCTGTCTTGTTCATCCTCTGTTTCATTGTATATCTCTGTCTAGTTTATTGGACTATTTACTCTTTCCAGTGTGATGAACAATTTGCTCTTTCCATTTTCATTGTATTTCACCTGGATTGTTAATCATATTGCACTCACTCGTGGAGGGTTTAACAATTGCTTATTTCCCAGTTTAATGTCATGTATTCTACAAGTAACAAGGAAGATTACAGCTGCATAAACTAACAAAGTATGAATTAGATGACGGCTTGACGCTATTGAACTTAGTGAACGATAAATTTTCACTAATTATGACCCATTCGAATGGGGTATGGATTTTGTAAGGTAACAACTCGTAAATCATTTTCAATGTTTACGACCCATTCGAATGATAAGCAAGTAATGCGAACGAGAACTGGATGTAATTTATTTACTTATTTATGACGGACTTTGTAAAGAGTATCGAGCAACTACGGTTTATAAAGCTCATCATCAGCCACTTCAAGTTTTAATCTCTTTAGAAAGTACACGTTGCTCTCCATACATGCAATGTATACAAGTACATTTTGATTGAGACGTGAAAACTTGTGCTGTATACTAGTACTTTTTGAGTGCAGTGTAATTATTAATTATCACAGTTCACGATGTCGACTTATGCAGAAAGTCTAATAATTGATGAGTCATGGGAAAGCGAAATTTGTATCGACACTTGACCTTGCTAATGACCCGAAGAAGAGTCGTCCGGTTTATAAAGTGCAATTAATGAAGCATTTAAATGACAATCCTTTAATTTCACAGTTCACGATGTTAGTAGGTGAGAAATTTGTGCTGGTGGCAGTAATTTTTAAACCGTTCAAGAGTATATTTGGTTTAGATTGGCCAATTGGTAGAGTATTCGAATGACAATCCTTTAAAGTGTAATTAATGAAGCATTCGAATGAAAGTCCTTTAATGTCACAGTTCACGATATCAGTAGGCATGAAATTTGTGTTCGCAGCAGTAATTGTTAAACCGTTCAAGAGTATATTCAGTTTAGATTGGACAATTGGTGGAGTATACAAATGATGATCCTTTAAAGTGCAATTAATGAAGCATTCGAATGACAGTATTTTAATGTCACAGTTCGCAATGACAGTAGGCATGAAATTTGTTCTGGCGATAGTAATTGTTAAACCGTTCAAGAGTATATTCGGTTTAGATTGACCAATTGGTGAAGTATTCCAATGACCGGCCCAATGTTCATAATTTCACAGTACATTCGAATGACAGTCCTTTAATGTTATAGTTCATGATGTAAGGAGGCGTGAAATTTGTGCTGGCGGTAGTAATTTTTAAACCGTTTAGTATTCCAATGATTGGCCCAATGTTCGTAATTTCATAATACATTCGAATAACAGTCCTTTAATGTCACAGTTCACGATGTCAAGGCGTGAAATTTGTGCTGGCGGTAGTAATTTTTAAACCGTTCAAGAGTATATTCTGTTTAGAAGGGCCAATTGGTGGAGTATTCGAATGGTAGGCCCAATGTTCATAATTTCACACTAAGCAGGTGGGAAAGTTGAGGAATACGGAAGTTTTGGGGAAGACAAACTTAGTATCGACACGAGACCTTGCTAAACCGCCCAAGTGTATCTACGGTTTTAAAAGTGAATTTGGTGAATTATTAGAATGAGCCATATGCGTCACTCGATGGAGTATGTGCAAGTTTTCATGTTGCCCCACTCAACATTATTACGCTGATAATGAGAACTACATTCAAATTAGTCATATGCCATTCGAATCACACCGCATGCGAATGATGATGTTGGAATTTGTGTATTTAAATACTTTAGTGAACTTTCTAAATCGCACGTGTGGGCTACAGGTTAGAATGTGCAAGTTCTGAACTGTCATTCACTTATGGGGCGTTGACAGACAGCATCCAAGCTGTTATATGTTGACACGGTGTAAAAAAGTTTAGCACACGTGCAATGGATAAAACTACAGTTTCTTTTCCCACGTGCATCTTTCAACATGTAGTATAAGGCATGCAGAAGTTAACGATGTCTACATTGGCGAGAAGAGCTCAGGCAACGAGAGGTCCAAATTTGCGTGCATGCAGTCTAACTTAGCTAGGGTTCCATGTTTTTTCCTCATGTTCTTCTACTCCTCGATCCAACCCACGCAACGGAGGGTATTTTGGTGAATGATTAACGGGTATTGTCTGTGCGTTTATGGTTTGTTCACTAGAGTTCCGTAACCTGGAACACGGCATATTTTTTAAAATGTTGTTCTACCAAAACGGGATGGGAAGAATTATTCCTTCTTGTGGAGAAGCAGCTGGTTGATTTATTTATTACAAACTGCGTCATTATCATAATTTCGTAAAAATGATTTCTGTTCATCAAAGTTATGGTTTTTGTGTTGCAGGTTAACAAAATAGACGAGAATATTGGGTGTCGTATCGGTTCATAGAAGTTATTTTGTTATTTCCACATAGAGGGCAACTTCGTTTGTACACATGAAGGGCAAAGCATGTATAAAGGTGGTAGTTTTGAAGGTTAAAATGATCAAACCCGGGATCACACTTGATGATTTGAAGTTAATCATACGCAGATGGAAGGGTGATGATGGAAGAATATGTAATATTAAATATACTGTAAGGTTTGACAAGAGGACTTTAGTTGATCTTGACGGCGAAGCTGACATTGAAACTATGTTTTTGTGTAATGATAGTATTGCATGTGTATGTAGCGTTGGAAGAAAAGGGGAATGAAGATGTACCAATGCATGTTGAGGAAATGTATGTCTCTAAATGTTGATGTTTGAAATTGGTTAGTGGCGATGTGTAATTGGTAAACACTATGTTATTTTGCTCTGTATGCAGGAATGACAGATTGTTCACAATGTCACAGGAAATTTCTGGACCTCTGGTGAGTTCAGGCAATGATCTGGACCATATGTGGGAGGGTAATGGGCCTAAAGGGCTAAATTTGAGGCAAATGATGGCGGTGGACCAAGTCACGCTGTGGCTGTGGTGGAGGAAAATTCACATAGCAGTGAAATGAGCTATGGCAAATGGAGGGGAATAATTTCAGGGGTAGGTGGTCCGTATTAAGCCACAAATTGCAAACTTAGGTCGCTGTCTAGCCTTAAAAATGGATCAAGAATATTAATTTTGATTTCCAAGGATTGTATAGTGACAACCCCAAGGTCGTTCTCTCGGAAGCAAAAAGGTGTACCAATAATTCTTAGATTGGGTCTATGCTTGCTATGAAAATGAAGTCAGTTTGATGCAAGTTATCCTATGTACCTAGACTAATTACAAAATAAACTTGTTTCTTTTTGGTATTTTCTTGATTGAGGGCAAAAATAAAGGCATCTTTGAGAAAGAGAAGTGTGTGTGTGATGATGGGTGCCTCTTGAAAACAAAGTGTTCCACCACAGTTCGCAAAAGATGAGGGAAAGTATCGGCTTTTGCACTAAGTTTTCGAAATAAAAAATCCCAACAATTCACATGGGTCCAGAATGTCATACGATGATCTCCTTCTAAATCCCCACACGACTTGATGGGTCCGAAATAACATGAAATGAACTCCATCCCATGAAATCCCTTAAGACCACTTAGTGTGTGTACGGAAGTCGCAAAGTAACAAATCAACTCCGTACATTGTTGACTCTAAAACCAAGCATAACTAGGATCATAGAAGAGACCAACAAGATTTCATTGAATAAGCAAAATGAACTCCATTCTACTTTGTCAATCACACAACAATTCAATACACAATAATCTGTTGATACCTTGTTTTGATGATAACAAAATTGTGTTAAGAGATTGCAAAATGATTTTTGAATCACAAGTTTTGAGTATTGAATCAGTACTTCTTGAAAATAATAGAGTGTTTTTGTCAAATTATTGACAGTACTCGAGCAGTGGAATCCAATACTCGAGCATTGCATGTTTTGAACTTAAGAAAATTGAGTACTCCCAGGTAATACTTCAAGTATTGACATGAAGTGTTATCAATACTCGAGTGTTGGAATGTGGTACTCGAGCACTGTGCTTTGAAAATAAGTTTTTAAACTATGTTCTGAGTGAACACTGCAAGTATTGACTGACAGCAGAGTCAATGCTCGAGCACAAGGTTTCCAGTACTCGAGCATTGAGGTTTCTGAAAACAATTCAAGTTAACACTCCAAGTATTGGATGAAAGTATTGCCAATACTCGAGCATTGTATTTCAGCACTCGAGTGTTAACTAGTTTTCTCAACACTGTCAGGCAACACTTCTAGCAATGAGTGACAGCATAAGCCAATGCTCGAGCACTGCAAATGCAGCACTCGAGTGTTAAGCCCTTTGTCAATGCTGTCAAGTAATACTTCAAGTAAAAGCTTCCAGCAGAGGCAACACTTGAGCACAGGTTAACAGCACTCGAGTGTTGTGACCTTTCACTCAGCACTGGAATCCAGTACTGCAAGTATTGTCTGCCAGCACTACTAACACTCGAGCACTAGTTTTTCAATACTTGAGTATCGGGCTGAACATTTCCACTATTCACCAATACTCTATCACAATACTTCCAGCATTCACTTCCAGCATTACTTTCACTCGAGCATCATGATTTCATCACTCGAGTATTATGATTTGCCAAAATTATATTTTCCAACACTTGCACAGATTACTCGAGTATTCTAAGGAAGCATTATCAGTACTCAAGCACTGAGATTTATCAACCGAGTATTTGACTCTTTTGAGAACACTTTCACACAATACTCGAGCATTGCATAAAAGCATTGAACCTTTATCTGAAATATTTTGAGCAACACTCGAGTATTAAAACTTTATGTCGAGCACTTTCTCTCTCTCTGACAGCTTTGTGTTTGACACACCTCACCTACGCTTTACACCTACTTTCCTTATTTGTGTAACGACACTTTTGAATTCTAACTGCTCTCATAAATACAGGAGCTTGAAACAATCAACGAGGAAAGAGGCAAAGCATGGTCCGAGGCTCGGAGATCTTAACGTTATTATGCAACATTCATCGTCGTCTGACTCAGAAGCATTAAATGCCATTAATGCAGAAACCATTGGTCGTTGATGAGAGTAACGCCTATTGAATGTAGTATAACGAACACTTCATCAATTCTCAACTATAAAAAGACCAGCATTCATTACAGAAGAAGAAGAACATCCTGAGCATTAAATTATGGATTTACTACGTTCTCTGTAATCTTTCATTAATTCTTTTTGAGCTTCATTATTAGCCATCTACTCTGCTGAGAGAGTTATCTATGGCCAAAATACTTTGTAAACTTGTGAAAACTCAAGGACGAGGCCTTGAGTCAATTGGGTTAAAAGTGAGTTAGAAAATAGAGAGTCTAATACTCTGTCATAGTGAGAAGAGAAAGGGGGAGTGATTCCCAGGTTGTAAAGGCTTGTGAAGCCTGCTTTACTGCTGATAGTTGATTTGGAAATCTCGGGGGTGCCCTGAGGACTGGACGTAGGTCAAGGAGACCGAACTAGGATAAATCTCGGTGTTCATCATCTTTCTCTTATCTCGGTGACTTTGTTTCTAACTTCATTTTGTTTATAAGTGCTAAATTCTTTATTAGACCAATTCACCCCCTCTTAGTCAAATCCCATTCTAACTTTGGTATCAGAGCAGGTCTCTTGTGCAAAGAAATTAACAGTTTCAAGAGAGATCCATTGCAGGATTTGGCGAACATATTCTTACTGACGGAGCTTCCATCACCAGGCCTCCAGCATTTAACAGTAAAAAATTTTCATTTTGGAAAATTAAATTTTAAAACTTTATATTAGCTACTGATATTGATTTGTGGGATGTGTTTGAGTAGGGAAATTATGTACCTATGAAGGTGGAAGATGGACTAACTCCTAAAAATCGTCCTGAGTTTGATAGTGAATATCTACGGAGAGATCATCTCAACAGAAAAGCAGTTTTAATGTTGCAGGCAGCATTAAATGAAGATGACTTCTTTAAAGTATGTACACTCCCTTCTGCAAAACCCATGTGGGATGCTCTGGAGATAGCCTACGAAGGCACAGAGGCTGTAAAAGAAAGTAAAGTCAACAGGCTTACCATTGAGTATGACTTACTCAGAATGAGAGAAGAAGAAACTATTGCAGAATTTTAAATGTGTCACACTCATCTCATCAACAAACTAGCAGCCCTTAGGAAAACATGTGATCAACGTTCTCAAGTAAGAAAAATCTTAAATGTTGTGTCCAGCAAATGGGAAGCCAAGGTCATAGCCATAGAAGAGTCTCATGGTGAATCAATGACCTCAGTTGCAGCCCTCTTTGGAAGTCTTGCTGTGTATGAAAGTAAACAAAAGTTCAAGAAGGAACTGACAAATATTGATGAGAAAAAGAAAAAGGGGCTAGCACTCAAAACCATTGAGAGAAAGAAAAGGAGCCCGAATCAGAGGATGAGGAAGAAGATGTAGAAGATGAAGAATTAGCAATGGTCGTCAGAAAATTCAGAAGAATGTACAGAAAGGACCAAAACTCACGAAGGCCACAAAAAGGAACTTCAAGCAGAATATATGTTATGAATGCAACAAACCTGGTCATGTGAGAGTTGATTGCCCTTAGCTAGCTGCTCAAAATAAAGAAAAAGAAAAGAAAACGCCTAAATTCTTCAAAAAGAAAAAGGCATATGTCTCAAGCATTTGGGGTGACAGCTCAGGAGAAGAGGAGAGTGATGCAGAAGAAGAAGCTAATCTTTGTCTCGTGGCTCAGGAAGAAGAAACTGACACCAAAGAGGTATTTGCTGAACCTAGCTATGATGAATTACATCAGGAATATGATGAAATGCATATTGAGTTACTTAAATTTGTTAAAGAGCTATCCTTCTTGAGAAAAAGGGTAAAAGAACTTGAAAAACCTGTTGCCACAAGTGTTTGTTCAAAATGCAATGATTTGAAAAATGAAAATGAAAAGTTATCCAAAGCCCTTTAGAAATTCACTCAGTGCAGTGAAATGCTTCAAGTAATTTTGAAAAACCAAAAGGTCACAAATGATATAAGTGGTATATGATATACTCCTCAAAGTGATTTACACAAAGGAAAGAAAAACATAGCAACAAGAATTATTTGAACTATTTTCAAAAATCAGTTCATTCCTCAGAACCCTTTGCTTTCTGTAGCTACTGTAATAGAAAAGGTCATCGAACTAGAAACTATTTTTTCAAGAAAAACAAAGCATTAGGCACTTACAAGTGGGTACCAAAAGGAACTTATGTTCCAAAGGCACCAAACACTAACATCCGAGGACCCAACAAAGCTTGGGTACCTAAAGCAACCAAATGACTTTCTTGTCTGTATGTCTTAAAGCATCCAAAGCAAACAAATGGTACATTGACAGTGGATGCTCAAGACACATGACAGGTGACAAGAGCATATTCATTAGCCTGAAAGCTAAAGATGGAGGCAAAGTAAGATTTGGAGGAAACCAATCAGGAAAGATCACAGGAGTTGGAGAAATTGCCAATTCAAATGGAGCTTCTGTAAAAGATGTGTATCATGTAGAAGGCCTCTGCCACAATCTTCTCAGTGTTAGCCAGAGCACAGACAGAGGCAATTGGGTGATATTTGACTCTGAAGAATGTTTCATCATTAACAAGAAAGATTTTCCCATTAATAAAGAGAAGTTGAACATTCAACTCAGAGCTCCTAGAGATGGTAACTGTTATACCATTGAATTAGAAAAGAATTTCTCTAACTCATGCTTCATTAGTCAAGCTGAGGAAACCAATTTGTGGCATAAACGATTGGCTCATGTAAACATGCATCAACTTGACAAATTAATAAAAAATGAATTAGTTCAAGGGCTTCCAAAACTCAAATTCAAAAATGACTTGGTGTGTGATGCTTGTCAGTTAGGAAAGCAAACCAAATCATCTTTCAAATAAAAAACTAAGCTTTCTTCAAAAAGACCCCTTGAGCTACTTCATATGGATTTAATGGGTCCAGCTAGAGTCAAAAGCTTAGAAGGAAATCTATATACTCTAGTGATTGTTGATGATTTTTTCAGATTCACTTGGACCATATTCTTAGCTTCAAAAAGTGAAACTTTTGAATTATTCTCTGTTTTTGCCAAAAAGGTCCAAAATGAGAAAGTTATGTCTATTGTTTCCATTAGAACAAATCATGATGGATAATTTGAAAATGGAGACTTTGTAGCATACTGTGAAAGTGAAGGAATTAATCACAATTTCTCAGCACCAAGAACTCCTCAACAAAATAGAGTGGTGGAGAGAAAGAACAGGGTGCTTGCGGACATGACAAGATCAATGATGACAGAGAAGCAGGTGTCAGAAGTCTTCTGGGAAGATGCTCTAAGCATAGCTTGCCACATCTCAAATAGGGCATGCATAAGACCTTCACTGGGAAAGACACCATCTGAGCTATTCAAGGGAAGAAAGCCAAATCTGTCACACCTTCATGTATTTGGGAGCAAATGCTTCATTCATAATAATGGTAAGGATAATCTTGGTAAGTTTGATCCCAAGTCTGATGAAGGTTTGTTTCTTCGTTACTCAAATAGAAGTAAAGCTTATAGGCTCTTTAACAAAAGAATTTGTGTGGTAGAGGAGTCTGTGTATGTGGTGTTTGTTGAAACTAACCCTCCTGCAAAATTTGATGTTGATGAAGAAATTATTATTTCAAAAGATTTTGGAAATCCAAACAAGGAAAGTTCAACTGATTGTCAGCCGTCTCAAGTTTTTGAAAATGAACAAACAGATGAACATCCTTAATCTCCTCAACCAAGAGCCTGGAAGTACATCCGCAATCATCCAATCAATTAAGTATTGGAGAGGTGAGTGAAGGTGTACGTACCAGAAAAATATTTATTAATGAGGCTCAATTTTCAGCCTTCATATCTCAAATAGATCCTAAGAATGGAAGCTTTGACTGACAAGGATTGGATAATTGCTATGGAAGAAGAATTAAATCAATTTGAAAGAAATGAAGTTTGGGATTTAGTACCTAGACCCAAGGATCATCCAGTTACTGGTTCAAAATGGGTATTTAGGAACAAACTTGATGAATCAGGAATCATTGTTAGAAATAAAGCAAGATTGGTTGCAAAAGGTTATAATCAAGAAGAAGGCATTGATTATGATGAAACCTATACCCCTGTAGCAAGATTAGAAGCTATTCGTATGTTACTTCCTTTTGCCTGTATAATGGATTTTAAATTATTTCAAATGGATGTCAAAAGTGCTTTCTTAAATGGTTTTATCATGGAAGAAGTTTTTGTTGAACAATCTCCAGGATTTGAAGATATTTCCAAACCAAATTATGTTTACAAACTAAAGAAAGCTCTTTATGGTTTAAAGCAAGCTCCAAGAGCTTGGTATGAAAGATTAAGTAGTTTCTTAATCAACAAAGATTTTGTTAGAGGAAAGGTTGATATAACTCTATTTATCAAACATTCAGAATCAAATATGTTAGTTGTACAGATTTATGTTGATGACATTATTTTTGGTGCTGCTAATGATGATCTTTGCCAAGAATTTGCTAAGATGATGCAGGCAGAATTTGAAATGTCCATGATGGGAGAATTGAATTTCTTTCTTGGTCTTCAAATCAAGCAAAGAAGGAATGGCATCTTCATAAATCAAGCCAAATATCTCAGAGAGCTACTGAAGAAGTTTGGAATGGATCAATGCAAAAGTACTGATACTCCCATGAGTTCAACAGTACTCCTTAATGCAGATATCAATGGAAAAGACTATGATATTAAAAGATACAGAGGAATGATTGGATCTCTTCTTTATCTCACAGCAAGTAGGCTAGACATCCAATTTAGTGTTAGAATGTGTGCAAGATATCAATCTGCCCCAAAAGAATTTCATGCTAAAAATGTGAAAAGAATCTTTAGATATCTTGCTGGAACCATTGATCTTGGAATATGGTATCCAAAAGGAGCAAATGATCAATTGATTGCATATTCAGACTCAGATCATGCTGGCTACAAAACTGACATAAAAAGTACAGTGGTCAATGTCAATTTCTTGCAGGTGCCCTAGTTTCTTGGTTCATCAAAAGGCAATCAACTGTGTCATTATCATCAACAGAAGCTGAATATATTGCTGCTGCAAGCTGTTGTGCTCAAGTCTTATGGATGAAGCAGCAACTTCAGGATTTAGGAATTGTGTTCAATGAAATTCCAATGTACTGTAACAACACCAGCACCATCAATCTCACCAAGAATCATGTGCATCACTCTAGAACCAAGAACATTGACATTAGGCATCATTTCATAAGGGATCATGTGCAAAAGAAGGATATCAAAATTGAATTCATTCCAACTCATCTTCAAGTGGCTAACATTTTTACAAAACCATTGGCTAGAGAACAATTTTTAAATATCAAAAGAGAATTGGGAATGGTAAATCCCAATGAATTGTAAGTAAAAATTGTTTAATGTTGATTTAAAGCTGTTTTGATGATTAACTTTTGCTAACTTAAGCTTTGAAGTGTTTGTCAAAGTTTTGCAGGTGTTTTGTACAAGTACTTGCAGCACTAAAAGCATGAACACTCGAGCATTAATTCAAATTTTGAAAGCATAAGGTGGAATACTCGAGCACTGCTTCCCTTGTCCAGCACTGCTTCCCTTGTCCTTTTGTCTATTTAAACTTTGGTCGCGGCGAATGTTGAATTGTGCTGCGGTGAACTTCTCCAGCACTGCTTCCCTTGTCCTTTTGTAAGGAGTTCCTGAAATAAAATAGCAAATATGGGCAGTATCATTTGCTCATTATGCAATTTAGGCACAATAAATCATTATTCATTGCATAGATGCCCAAAATCACATTAATCCAAATCAATAACTCCTAATCTACACTTAAACATGAAAAGGTCATGCATGGGCTAAAATTGACTCTAAGACTTTGAAAATTCAAGTAGAAAACTAATACAAATAAAGTTTAATCAGTAGGTTAGTGATTTGCACATGCGGATAAATTTAGGGCATCTTTTTTCAAGTACAGCATTGCGCACAACTTTGTTCAGAAGTATCAGCGGAATTCCTGGGATAAAATCTACGTAAAGTGTAAGGTAGAAGGTTATCCTTGGAAGTTATGTGCATATGGAGTAGGACAAAGGACCCCAATGCTTTGGGTGACTAAGCTCATTAATGACCATGTTCATTCTTCCCAAGACAATTTAGAGTTTAAGCATTGTGTGCGATCCAGTTTAATAGCGTCAATAATGCTGATGAGTTAAGGACCCATGTGGACAAGTCCCCAACTGATATAAGGAAGACTCTGCAAAGGGAGTATAATGTAACACTACATACAAGCTGGCTTATAGAGAAAAGGAGAAGGCAGTAGAAAATGTACATGGCAGGCCTGAACAATCTTACATGCTGATACCTTGGATTCTTAGCAGGAGCTAGACCTATACTATATGTTGATGGAACTCGTTTAGGTGGCCGATACAAGGGGACACTACTTACAGCTTTGGCCTATGATGCAGACAATGAGATGTTGCCGTTTGCAATAGCAGTTGTGAAGGGACCTGGTTTATGTATACGATTAAAGGGACAGTTGGCTCACTGGAAGTGAGAATTGTATCTGACTGGAACAATTCAATCATAGGTGCTGTAAATGCAATTTTTTGGGGGGATGGGCACGCTTATTATTACAAACATGTCAAATAGAACTTCAGTTCAGAGGTGGGTAAGGTCAACAGGGGAAGGAGGAGGACAAGTGGGCAATGTAGAGAAGATGCTCTGACCTTGCTGGATAGAGTTGCATACGCCAGACTTTCGGATGATTTCGACGAGGCGATGAAGCATATGCGCCAGTTCTCCCCGGAGTTACATGAATGGATAAACAATCAAGGAGATGTTGATAAGGTCAATATCACAACGAATATTGCTAAATCTTTCAATGCTTGGATTTTGAAGGAGAGGAAGCACAACGTATCCCAACTAATTCATGAGCATCATCATAAGGTTGCGATGAAGATGCATGCATCCTATCTATCAATGGCAAATTGGAGGAACTGTGTAGGGCCGAATACAGAGGCGAAATTAAGGCTAAACATGGCTGCATCTGAGGCTCTATGGGGTGAAATATGGGCAGGGAAGGATATGTGTACATACGTCACGTGGGGACCGGCGTGTGGATCTTGCATTACTTGAATGTACTTAAGAGGAATAGATGGGTCTGGCTTAAGGACATGTTAAGGTTAAGAGGAAAAGGAGTAGGGCAGAGCTAATGGATGAAGTGCAGCCAACAAGGGCTGCGACTCCTAATCTTCCACCTTCACTCCAACAAATTGTTAACAATGTTGTCTGAGAAGCACTGGGCACCATTATGGAACAGCAAACTCATCAGATGGATAGACTTATCAAGCTCATTGAGAAGGGAAATAGTGCAACGATAGAGATGCTGAGGACTCTATCCGTCAGAGTCCAGGCATTTGAAGCTCTCCTCCCCATAACTGAGCCCAACCATCCCCTCCAAACTAGCCTGCACAACCTATCTCTAAGCCACCTCATCCCCTCCTATTGATCATGTTTCTCATCCTTTCACACATGACATATCTCCCAAACTACCTTCACCTATTTCTTTAGGTCATGCATCACCCTCTGATGATTCCAGATTATCTTCTCCAGAGCCTATTGGTCAAGAAAACAAAGAGGGGATGTCGTCTGAAAATGACGGATAAAGATGTATATTTATGTTGTTTAGTAGTCTGTAACATGTTTTACCAGTTGTCACGAAGGTATATTGTATTGTAAATATGTAGTTAACACACAAACATTTGAATGATTACTCGACGTTATCCGAATGGATCCAACGTTAACAGTTTGTGAGATTTTCACATATTTATGTTGTGAGACATTATCCGAATAATTACTGGATGTCATTCGAATACATAGCCATATCAAGGGCAAAATATTGTCCCTTAATTCGAATGGGATGTAAAATGCATTCGAATGGATGCACCGTATAACTTTCTACACCGTAGTCTTCAACCACGCTTTTGAAAAACTATAGGACGTAACCAATAGACCCACTCTAATGCCCTTTCAATCGAATGGGTTGTAAAATGCATTCGAATCGATGCAGCGTATCACTTTCTACACCGTATTCTTCAACCATGCTTTAGAAACTCTAATCGAATAAGCTATAGGATGTAATCGATAGACCCACTCTAATGCCCATTCATTCAAATGGGTTGTAAGATGCGTTTGAATTGATGCAACGTATCACTTTCTATACCGTATTCTTCAATCACCTTTAGAAACTCTAATCGAATAAGCTATAGGATGCAATCGATAGACCCACTCTAATGCCCCTTCATTCAAATAGGTTGTAAAACGCATTCGAATTGATGCAGCGTATCACTTTCTACATCGTATTCTTCAACCACGCTTTAGAAACTCTAATCGAATAAGCTATAAGATGCAATCGATAGACCCACTCTAATGCCCGATCATTCAAATGGGTACACGTTCGAATCGATGCAGCGTATCATTTTCTACACCGTATTCTTCAACCACGCTTTAGAAACTCTAATCGAATAAGCTATAGGACGCAATCGATAGACCCACTCTAATGCCCATTCATTCGAATGGGTTGTAAAACGTGCTCGAATCGATATAGCATATCACTTTCTACACTGTATTCTTCAACCATGCTTTAGAAACTCTAATTGAATAAGCTATAGGACGCAATCGATAGACCCACTCTAATGCCCATTCATTTGAATGGGTTGTAAAACGCGTTCAAATCGATGTAGCGTATCACTTTCTACACCGTATTCTTTAATCACACTTTAAAAACTCTAATCGAATAAGCTATAGGATGCAATCGATAGACCCACTCTAATGCCTATTCATTCGAATGGGTTGTAAAAGGCGTTCGAATTGATGTAGCGCATCACTTTCTACACCGTATTCTTCAACCACGATTTAGAAACTCTAATGGAATAAGCTATAGGACACAATCGATAGACCCACTCTAATGCCCATTCATTCGAATGGGTTGTAAAACGCATTCGAATCAATGTAGTGTGTCACTTTCTACACCGTATTCTTCAACCACGCTTTAGAAACTCTAATAGAATAAGCTATAGGATGCAATCAATAAACCCACTCTAATGCCCCCTCATTCAAATGGGTTGTAAAACACATTTGAATCAATGCAACATATCGCTTTCTACACCGTATTCTTCAACCACGCTTTAGAAACTCTAATCGAATAAGGTATAGGACACAATCGATAGACCCACACTACACCTGTGTTCAAATGAACGGTTTTGATTTGCTCTGTACAGTGTAGAAAGTCTCTGTCCCATTAAATGCACTGTCTAGTCTCTTTAATGCATCATTCAGTCTCCGTAAGAACTATACTCATACAAAATCGTCCCTCATGCGATATACCTTTTTGGTTCCTTCTCTTTTGTTTCATTGCTTCAGTGAAATGTTTCTGTAAAATTCTATTCTCTTCTTGTTTTCATATCATAGCATGGCGGAACAAACTAGCCCCAGTGACAGGCACCCATATATCGTCTGGTAGGAGTGGAACCATGCTGCAGAACCTATCTAAAGAACAGAGGGACGAGAGCAAGATAGCGGTAGAATATGATAGCTAGTGGAAACCTGTCGGAGATAATGCCACGAAGTATATAAGTTACGTTGCCCTCCTAACGCGAACCAAGGCAAGCATCCTGGAAGAGGAGTGGAGCAAAGTAGCAGACAGTGCAAAGAACGATATATGGGACACACTCCAGATATATGAAAAAATTTTCCCCTCCTTGCAGTGTTCCTTTTATATGATTAGTAAGAGGTTGAACTGTAACTATTGAAGGGCACGTATGACATCCCTGATGATGCCACATTAAAGAAGAAGACATTGTCATTCTGCTGCACCAAGTGGAGAGGGTTCAAAACACTCCTGGCTTGTACATATGTACATGCTCCGGTCAAGCCCGGTGCAACAAGTACCGGTTCATTGATAACGACACTTGGCATGAATTTTGCAGACTTCGGACCACTCCAGAAGCTTTGGTAAGGTCCTTTTATGTTAACCTTTATTTCATAGCTTTTTCATGGTATTTGACATTTAACAATATCGTAAACACGAATCCAGGCTAAAAGGGCTAAATTCATTGACCTTGGTCGGAAGAATGACTGCCCTCACACAATGTCTAGGGGTAGATACACAAAGGCAGAAAAAGAAATCATCACTGCCAAGCGGAGGAGGTTAAAGGAACATGATCAATCTGGCCCTTCAACCATCGTTACTCCACCTTCACCCATACATCGCGAAGATCGCTGGAAGTATGCCCACAAAAAAAATGTGGGCAATACACAAGCTAACGTGCTAAACAAAATTGCTGAAAATATTGTAAGTGCGTAAATCATTTGCTTTATGCACATTAGTACATGATATCTTATTTTATCCTATATATACATCGCAGGATATAATTAAACACCAAAAGCAGCCGGCACATTCAAACCGTCATGGAGGAACGATGTTTTGACGGCTGTTGTTGGCAAATCGGATTGTCTTGGCCGACTGAGGGGTATTGGACATGGTTTGGGATTAAGAGACGTATTTGGAACACCTGCTTCTACCCGAAATATAGTGAACAAGGATGAATTGGATTCACTATTGGCTGATGTGAAGCCAGAGGTGAGGCAAGAGGCTAAAGCAACTATCGAGTCCAAGTTGGACGCTCCTGCTTCAACCTAAAATTTAGTGAGAAAGGACGAATTGCTGTTGGGATTAGTGCGTACACGCAGCGGAATTTATAATTTTCTAATCCCAAATACGGATCTGTCAAAGGCGTTTAGATCGAGGAGATGAAGGCGTACCTTTTGCGTTTCAAGATTGTCTCTTGCTTTGCGTCTAGATCTCTTCAGGTTCCACAACATCCCGCATTCTTACTTTCGATCATGAGGAGCCGACGTTCTTTCAATCGCCTCCCTCTACCTGTATCCACGCGGACAGTCTCCAACAATAGCAGCGTGCTAGCGCCTCTTGGTTACACTCTCTCTCGGGTTTCTTGGCTCAAGGATGGACTCAATTTCAAAAATTGGATTTTTTTTTCTTCTGTCCACGAGCACTTATATTTATAAAGCTCATAGAGTACATCATAATAAAAGATTAATTTTTTATTAATCTTGAAAAATTCTAATTTTAATTTCAGAAGGATATTCTAGATCTAATCTTGAAATTCAAATTTCAAAAGATATTCAAGATCTCATCTTGAATTTCGGATTTCAAGTATATTCTAGATCTAATCTTGAAATTCAAATTTCAAAAGATATTCAAGATCTAATATTAAATTTCGAATTTCAAAGATATTCTAGATCTAATCTTGAAATTCAAATTTCAAAAGATATTCAAGATCTAATATTAAATTTTGAATTTCAAAGATATTCTAGATCTAATCTTGAAATTCAAATTTCAAAAGATATTCAAGATCCAATCTTGAATTTCGAAATTCAATATTCAAAATG
>JANTPZ010155019.1:1496-15181 GCA_025593235.1 Vachellia pachyceras
TTTTTCATATTTTTCTCCAAATTTTTGAAGAGCTCCTGATATTTTAAATAATTACTTTTCCTCTTTCACCCTTCAAAATTTCCGTAGACGGAAATCAGGTCCGAATTTGGAAAATCCGTGTTACGTCATTGCGACCGGTATGTCAATATCTATCTTTTGGGCATCTGTAAGTTTTTCTGATATTTTGGTCAACTGGTTGACTTTTTGACTTTGACTTTGACTTTTCTTTTGTCAAATGACCAAAATACCCTTTAACTTTCTCATAATTACCATTTTGCCCTTACTTTCTCTACTTTTTGCAAAATTACTATTTTGCCTTTACTTTTGATTCTGAAAGACCTTTATGCCCTTGGTCTTTTATTAAATGACATATGGGTCCCTTCCTATAAGGTTTCCCATCCTCATATTACTTCTAGGGCGAATATACTTAATTTTGGAATTCACACGGAACTCTGTGCCTGAAACTTTCAAAAGTATTTGATCTCCAACTTTAACTTTAACAGTCATCTTCCTTTAGTGGCATAAATTAATTCTGATTTGTAACATCTCTTCGGCTTTATTTGCTTAGCCGTTCCATCACTATGTCAGAATCGTGCCAATTTCTCTCTTTGCTAAATCTTCTTGACCCTCACTATTTGACCATTACTGTTGGAAAACAAAATTTTTGTGGCAATCTCACTTTTTGCCTAAATTTCAATGGTCATTTATTTGGTCAGCCTCATATTTTGCTGACTTTTACTTTACCTTCTAGATCGCACATTATTTGACTAGCCTCATAAGTAATTGCTCACAATCATACTGGAGGCTTTAGACTTCAATCTATGAAGCTTTTTGACACTCTTCACTTCTTAACTTATCCTTCTCTATAACTGGCCTGATTATTATTCATTCAGGACTTACAGTTTTGCTCTTCATTTTCTTTACTTTCTTGCCTAAGGAATTAGGAATAAGCTTCTCTTAACTGACAGTCAGTTATCTTTGGAAATAATCAAAGGTACTCTCTTTGTACTAGCTATTCATCGTAAGGACATCTTCTTATCTTAAACCCATTTCTGATCATCTCATTCTCGTATTCTAAGAGCAACTTCTGACTCTAAGCCTCTTCATAGGCTCCTTTATTAAGGTCTACTATGACCTTATGCGCGTCAGCGCCATTCTGTCGGCTTGGTCCCTGACCATTGCCTCATAACATTACTGGGGAGTCATTCTTGCTCTTTAGAAACCTTTAGACCATGGAACCTGGGTTAAGCATAAATCATCTATCCTCAGTAATAGCTATACTGATAATTCCCCAAGATTAATCATAGAAGCAGACATGTCTTCTTAGGCTTTGCTCAATCCTCTTTTCCTCTTGCATTTCACTAGAGCATTTCTCTTTTCCTTTCATACTTCTTAACTCATTCCTCTCAGGTCATATCTCCTTAGTTATACTGTTTGAACTTTTTGACATTGATTCCTCTCTTTACAATTTTATTCAATGTCTGTTTGATGCCAAATTGCTATTCTTCAGGATTTAACAATTCTTATTGTTTTCCTGCTCATTACTGTAACATTGCAGAGAGATGAATTTTATTCCATTCATCTTACTAGCTCATCTGGTACCCAACCTTTCAAGGGATTCTGCCCCTGACTGCTATTTGCCCATTTTCTCTCTCTTCGTATTGGGAATGGTTTGTTTCTTGTGCCCTGCTTTTATTGCTTTCTTTCTCTTGTGGGACAACATCAACAGCTCACAATGGTTTCCCATTGGAGTTTTATCTGATTCCTGTCTATCAGGAATATGCTTCTCCCTGTCTCTCAGGAAGTAGCTTGCCTTGTGCTAGGGCAACTAGTCCCACGTACCCCTGTCTATCAGGGTTTGCCTTTCTTCCTGTCTATCAGGAAGTGGCTCGCCTAACTGCGGCGTCATAGCATCATGGATAAAATCACACATTCCAACTCTAGAGAGATACTTTTTGGCTAAAACATTTTCTGGTATGCTTTCTGTTGGGTATTTCCTCTTCTCATCATAACGCAATATACCTTGTCCCAATCAGGGAACCTTTCTTAGCTTTCTTACTTATTTAGCAATGGCATTTACTAATGAGAATTTCATTTCTCATTTTCATACTTGGCCTGAGAATCACACCCTTCTACGATGCCTGGAAACATAGTGAAATATCACTAGTTTAAATCTCATTGTCTAAGGCATCTTTATGTTCTATATTACTTGCCTTTACTTTTATAGGGTGTATCATATCACTTCTCGTTCTCATCATCTATATCGTTATGATGCACTACCTGACTTTTCTTTCGGCAGGCTCTTAAGATTCCTTGACCAATTCATCCATGGTCATTTTAACTTTACAATTTATTCTCATAGGAATCTTTCATCATATAAAGATTTAAGCTCATATACTAGCAGAAAATTCATCACGAAGTATCCTCAAACTCCGTTGCTAGTACTATGCCTTTATTGCAATTAACTTGGGCTGACTTAAGTTGGAAAGTCTATTGTGGTTACTAACATTGTTGCTGATACTGTGTCTATCACAGTCTATATAGTTTACTCGTAATAATTATAAAGCCTTTCGCAACTTTAGTACTTCTGGTACCGTCTACTTTCTAATTTCTTTAGAAAATTAACCACAATTTAATCAACATATGCCCAACTCATTCTCATATTTGACTGTCATAAAATTACAGCGCAAATAGCATTTCTTTATCATAATTGTACTTTAACTATTCATACTTTATGCCTTTATTTACCTCTTGGCATTAAAACCACTTACAGGATTTTATTCTATCCTGTCTCTTTGTTCTGTAACCCTTTGAACCTCTAGATGATTCTAACATATAAAAATTTATCTCTGCTAACATGTATTTTGTCCAGCACACAATCATAACCTAGCTCACTAATAGCTTATGATGTATAATAACCTCAAATGTTACTGGACTAGCAGAGATTCTTTCCTTGTTCATCTCTTCTATCTCATTTATTATTCTCCGCCTCAAAGCAGATTTTGGAGGGATATAACATTTATCTTTGAACTTAATTATCCCCTCAGAGGTTTTCTTGAATTCTTTAGCTTCTTCTTGACTCATCTGAGCTCTAAGTTCTGGACTAACTAATCCTCTTACTAAGCTTTCCTAATTTCATCCTCTTGTCACTGAGGATTTTAGTGATTCAGTATCTATCAGGCTTTATCTATAACTGATTCAGTACACTCCAATTTCGGAGGTTCTCATTTAATCTCTGGTCTTTCATCATCATCATCATCATCATCATCATCATCATCATCATCATCATCCTTATCATCATTATCATCATCATCATCATTATCATCATCATCATCATCATCATCATTATCCTCATCATCATTATCATCATCATTATCATCATCATCATCCTTATCATTATTATCATCATTATCATGGCCACCTGCATTGTCTTCTTTCTTAGTGTATCGGCAATTACATTTGCTTTACCCGGATAATACTTTATCATGTAGTCATAGTCTTTATGCAACTCCATCTAGCGTCGCTGTCTCAAGTTCAACTCTTTCTAATATTGCAATTGCTTGAGACTTTTAAAATCATAACATAGCTTGATGGTTGGTCCAAATAACTAGTGCCTCCATGTCTTTAGAACATAGACTATCGCTGCTAGCTCAATATCATACGTGGAATAGTTTTCTTTATAAAACTTTAACTGTTGTGAGGCATAAACTACCACTCGACCCTGTGCATAAGCACACATCCCAATCCATGCTTACTAGCACACTGTAGACCACATAGGGCCTCTGGAGATCGGGGATCATTAATATGGACGTCGAGGTTAGCTTTCTCTTTAACTCTTGAGAATCGACCTCACACTCTAATTCCACGAAAAAGAATGGTTCTTTCTTGTGAGCTTAACCAGCGACAAGGCAATCCGAGAAAAGTTTTGTATAAAACATCTGTAATAATTTGCTAGGCCCAAAAAGCTCCTAACTTCGGTTACTATCCTAGGAAGATCCATCTCAGTACTACCTTTACTCGGCGTAGTCCACTGCGACCCATTCCTGAGAGATCACGTGCTCTAGGAGTTTCTCTTCTCTTACTGTCCTAGGCCGATTCCACTTAAGTCTTAAGTGTAAGAATTATGTACCCACTAAGTAAATAAATCTTAGTGAGTGTCTTTCAGTAGAGAAAGTAAGGGCAAAAAGGTCTAGGTATCAAGTCTTAAGTGTAAGAATTATGTACGGTGGAAATTGCATATATGTAGGTCCGAAGGAGCACTATTTACTGATTTATTTACTGTTTATTTTTTAGTCATTATAGTCCGTATTTTTAATTAGGTGTTATTTGAAAAAAAATCTTAAATATGGTTGTCACTTTGTTTGTTTAGGTTAATTTATTTTAGCTAAATTTTCATTCAACTATGAGAGGAGTTTGTTTCATAAAATACAAATTAAAGATCTTTCACTACTACAAAAGGTACTTTTTACGCCCTATTTTTAACACAACAGACGCCCTTTCTCGGGGGGCGTCAATGTGAGGGGAGTAGAAAGTTAAGGCCTACGGCGTCCTATTTTAGGAGAGGCGCTGTAGGTCGTCCTATAACACTATATAGGGCGCCGTATGTTCTTTTTTTTTAAAAAAAATTCTATTATATTTTATTAACCCCACCTGATTCAGCTTACAATTACATTTTATACACAGGATCAATTCCAAACATAATAAACACATAGCAGGGTTAGACGTGTATATCTACCTAAGCCAAGTCCTTATTGCAGCGAAACATAAAAGTCATTGTCATTTACTGTGTGGCAGAGTAACACAATTCATCAATCTAATTCACCCTATACAAATTGACATGAAGAGTTGAAACTATATATATTCACCTTGAAGAAATAAGCATTATCTACAAATTAAGAAGGCGTTTGGCCAACAAATTTCGTATCAAATCAATGTCACCAGCCATGTAAGCATCGTCATTATCAAAAACCTACAAATTTAAAAACAATTATTAGAACAATCCTAATTCATCAAACTAATTATCAATATTTGATAGATTACCTATTACCTCTTCCAAAGTTTATTATTTTTAAAATTAAAATTAATATGTTAGCATGACAATGTTTTGTATGTGTTAAATTTGAATATCCTCTTTTTTTTAATACTAGAAGTTCACGACATGGAAATATTCGCAATTACATTAATATCCTCTTCATGACATAGAAATATTCGCAATTACATTATTATTCAAGACAGCTGTAAAATAATACTCTCATTCTCATTGTAGGCCAACTCCTTACCTTTTTTCACATATCAATAGAAATATTAATTTTATTTTAAAATTAAAAAGGGCATCGTGGTAAATTCACAATTGGAATTAATCACAAAAAAGTCCCTTGGGACTTACGGTAATTTTCCCTAAAAAATATACTTCCTTTGATTTTTAATATAAGATTTATTTTTAAGAAGAAACTGAACTATAAAGTAAATCTTACCTTACGGAAGGGAAGAAGTACTTAAAACTTGCCATTAGCTAACTCAAGTAATGAGCAAATCAGAGTTTTTTTTCTCTCTTTTCGGAGCATGGATTCATATCCTTTGTAATTATGGGGCAATAAGGTGTAGTTTACGATCAAATTAGAACATAATGGAATATGCAGTGGTTAACATACTTTGAAAACCTTGATTTGTCAAAAATTAACGTGGAGTAATTCCAAAATTATCATATGGTTAATATATTTGTATTTCGAGTCCACATCCAAGATGTAGTCATTGGTTATTTCTTTCAATGATATCCAAGAGGTTCGGGCATGATGGATTAAATAAGTCAAGAAATTATTCATCAAAATAACGAGTCACTGGTAGTATCGATATATCTAAGATCTATAAATGTTGAAATTTCCTCTGCCCAATCATTTTCGAAAAAATAATAACTATATGCAGATCGAATAGAGACATGCTTTATCCAAAAAAATAATGACATACAGATATGGAGACTTACAGGACCGAACGAAGATGCGTAGGAGGAAGCCGAAGACGGAGACACCGAACAGAGACGTGTAGGAGGAAGCCGAAGATGGAGACGCCGAACAGAGATGCGCGTAGAAGAAGACGGAGACGGAGACGTCGAACAAAGTGATGTCGGTGGTTGAAGTGGGAACAAATGCCGAAAGGAAGAAGCCGGAAGATCGAGACGGAGAACGGAAGAAGCCAGAAGACACCGAACGGAAGAAGCTGGAAGACGAAGAAGCCAAACAGTGTGCAGCGCGGGAGAAATGTGTTGAAGTAAAGTGAGAGTGAAAGTGAAAATGAAAAGGTGGGAGATTGAGTAGTGAATGTGTGTCAAAAGTTATAGGGGTAGCAGGCAACCCTTTTGGCGCCCTATCATGTGGATAGGGCACCAAAGGGCTCACCTTTGGCGTCCTATATTAAGTATAGGGCGCCAAAGGGAGCCCTGTAGGGCGCTAAAGGTCCATCTTTGGCGCCCTTCCTAGTGGTAGGGCGTCAAAGGTCTCCCTTTGGCGCCTTATCCCCAGTATAGGGTGCCAAACGTGAGCTCATCACATCATTTAATTGCAAAAATGCCACCGCCTTTATTTTTCACTCCCCTTTTTAAAAAAAGGACGTGAATTTCAGTAGTAAAAACTAAACTCTGTAGTAGCGTTTTTTATAGTAATCTCAATATGGCATGTAGGAAACTTCATGTAACTAGAGGATTCATAGGCAATAAGTCATTGGCTGTATCTTTGGAAGTAGCCAATGTTTTGAGTTTACCTCAAGGCTGGAGTATCCTCATAGCCTTCAGCCTAACCATCGTTAGTCAAGATTCCAGGAAAAAACCTATGATAAAAGGAGGTAACTTTTCTTGCATATTCATTATTATTGCTTCTAAAAATTGTTCTCTCTTCAACAGCATCATTTGAAACTTTAAGGTACTTTTTTTTATTAATTTGAAAATGACAAAAACTATATTTGGATGATTTGGTTGAATATTACAGATGAAGATGAATCGATTAAGTTTCATGCGGATGTTGGTATTAGTTGGGGTTATAATGCATTTATGACCTTAAATGAACTTGAAAATCCCTCTAGAGGATTTATTTCCAATGATAAATGTATTGTTGAAGTTGCCATTTTCTTCAATTTCCAAACCACAAATACCCTAGCCTCTATCTTTGATGGGGTCATAGGAGTTAGAGTTTGTTTGGTTTCTCTTCCTAAAACTTAGGTTTGGTTTCAAAACCTAGATTTCACCTCAAAATCTAGGTTTTGTCTAAATAATCAAATTTTTCAGAAAAGCTATTTTGGATACAAAATTCATAACTTCTCCCCTTTTGGTGAGAGAGTCATTGTAGAGAAGGACTCTTACTCTGCAATGCTTTGCACCTTTTTTCCCTCTTCACTCCTCCGGTGAGTATTTTTGGCGGCATAGTTCAAATTCAAAGAAGAAATGTTCTCTCAAGGATGTTGCAAGTTTCGCCATCATCGATTCACTCTCTCTGCAGATTGAAACAGCTCTCTATCGGATCATTTGCTTCCAATCGATCTGGCCACGGCCATGCTCGTGTACACACTGTAAGATGATTACTTTCAAGCTCAGCCTAATTCACTGCCTACACCATCAAGACAACGTTCTAGTTCCACAATCACATGCAACAATGTGCGTGCACTACCAGAAAAATACCATTTAGAGACAGAAAATCCATCACTGAATGGCTATTTTTCGTCGCTAAAATGAGGGTCGTTAATATTTTCCGTCGCTAAATGGAAATCTTCTGATGGAAAATAGCCATTTAGCGATGGATTTTTCCGTCGCTAAATGACATTTTTCTAGTAGTGGTGGACACGGATGGCGATGCATTATTTTTTAAAAAAATGGGAGATATGACGTGGAAAATATCGATATCCATGCAAGGCATTGTTGCATGTGACCTGTTGAATTCTTTTAAACTTGTGATGTCCTGTTATCCAATAACATGCACAAATAATAAGAACTAAAAATAACATTCAAATTACAATGATACAATCCACTGTAATAAATACACTAAAATTGCAAGTTCAATAATGGCAAGCACAAACTAGACACAAAATGTAAGTTCAATAAAATACGACAAGCATCTCTCTGTGGTCGAAACCCCCCACAAAAGAAGAGTAGTGCAAGCTCAACCCTGTTAATAGACAAGAAGCCCAAAGCATCAATAAAACACAAATAATGGCAGGTGAGAAATTGTCAAAATAGCCAGCTTTTGATTGCATAATCTTCAAAGGTAAATAATAACTATGTTCAACAAAACAAACATTCTAAAGAACAATAACATCATTCTTCACCACAGAAGCAAATTCTGAACCATAGATGCCCCGTAAATCTGGTTGATCGTCGATTAATATTTAATTAATCTTTAAATTCGAATTCAGATATGAAAAGATATCAAAGATTTAATCTTTATTAATCTTGAAATTTGAATTTCAAAAGGATATTCAAGATTAATCTTTATTGATCTTGAGATTTGAATTTCAAAAAGATATTCAAGATTAATCTTTATTAATCTTGAATTTCAAAAATTCAAAAGATATTCAAAATTAATCTTTATTAATCTTGAAATCCGAAATTTGAAATTCCAAATATGAAACTCGAATATTGCAATCTCGATTTGGATTAAATTGATCTTGTTGATGCCTTATTTTGATGATAACAAAATGATTTCAAGAGTTATAAAGCTTAAATTGTTATTGACTATGTGTTATTGATGAAATGCTCGAGTTTTGTCCAGTTTGTATGAAAGTATTGAGGAATACTCGAGTTATGTGTTTGAATACTCGAGTATCAATGATTTTCATAGGTTTAAAATCAATACTTTCAAGCAACACTTGAGTTTTTGTTGAAAGTGTTGACAATACTCGAGTTCTTGATTTTAATACTCGAGTATTGGAGGCTAAAAATGTTTCTGAAGTCCAACACTTTAAATGAAAACTCGAGTATTGTGATGAAGTGTTGCAAACACTTGAGTGATCATTTTGAATACTCGAGTATTGGTGTTAAAATGTGTTTTGAAAGAATACTCCTATGAGAAACTCGAGTATTGATGTTGAAGTATTGGCAACACTCGAGTATTGTGTTGCAATACTCGAGTATCGGGCTTGTTTTTCAAATGAATACTCAACACTTGAAGCAGCACACTCAAGTTACAAATGGAAGTATTGATAACACTCGAGTATTGAGGTTTAATACTCGAGTATTGAGCCAAAATACTTGAACTTGAAGTGAAACACTCGTGTTGTGGAAGAAGTGTTGACAGCACTCGAGTGCTTGTTTTCAACACTCGAGTATTAAGCAAAAGTTTTCAAATGAGAGACCGCACTTCAAGCACAACACTCGAGTATTAGGTGAAAGTGTTGACAACACTCGAGTGTTGATTTCTGAACACTCGAATATCGAGCTACTTCTTCTCAAAAACTCAACACTTCCATCTAAACACTCGAGTAATGGACAACACTCGAGTATTATGCTTTCAACACTCGAGTATTGAGAAATTTCAAATGATTTCACTTCTAGTTTTCTTCTGAACACTCGAGTATCAACTGAAAGTATTCTCAACACTGGAGTATAATGATTTTAACACTCGAGTATTCACATCAAATTTCAAATACTCACAGTTAACACTCGAGTAACTTTAAAAGTGTTTGCAAAACTCGAGCATTGACACAAAACACTCGAGTATCACTTCACAAAATTCAAAATGCTTGACTAACACTCGAGTATTATGATTAAACACCCGAGTATATTTTCTTAACGGCTATTTTTTCTCTCTGACAGCTTTTCACCTGCTCCGTATCTTTCCTTATTCATGTATAACAACGTTTGAACTTAACCTACCCTCATAAATGCTGAAATGCAGGATCATAGGAAGAGAAAAATGCTGTACCTATAGACAGATAGCATGAATCAAGCCTTCGTCGTCCACGCTTCTCAGAAAGCATTAATTGCAACATTAATGGCGAAGACGAAGAGTTGGTGGATGAGAGTAACGGGAAATAAAATCTTTCTAACGGCAACTTTATTTCTCTCATCTATAAAAGCACCAAGCATTCATTGCAGAAAGAACAATCCTTTTACGAGCATTAAAGTCATTAGTCTGCTTCTCTGTGAAATTATTCAATTCTCATTCCAAACTTCATTTATTGCTATATACTCTTTGAGAGAGATTCTTAGAACAAAATCTTCTGTAAATCTGTGAGTTAATTCAAGGTTGGGTCCTTGAATATATTGGGTTGAGATTTGATCTGAAAGCAAAAAAAAAACAGAGAGTGTGAGACTCTGTTTTATTACGAGTAGTAAGGGGGAGTGTGAATCTCCAGTGTAAAGGCTGTTGTGTCTGACTTGTTTGGATTAGTGGATTACAAAGCTCAGAGGTGCTCTGGGGACTGGATGTAGGTCAGAAGGACTGAACCAGGATAAATTCTCTTGTTCATCTTCTTCTTTATCTCTCGGTGACATTGCTTTAAATTTATATTTAATTTTGAAAGTTTTAAAATTAGACCAATTCACCTTATCCTGCACTAACAGATTTGATCAAATCATATCCATTTAATTAATTCAAATAATGAGCCAACAAATTTAATTTATCTTTATAAATTAAATTAATGTTAGTTATTTAATTTATCAAATAAATTAAATATTAAACTAACACACACAAATATTATTTAAATAATATTTTGCAATTTTGAATTTTAACACATATATACATATATATATAATTCGAATAAACCCTATAAATGGAGCTCATGTTGGGCTGTTCTTGCATATGACCCTACAGGCCCATATGAAATTGGCAGTAGGCTAATATCAACATAAACCCACAAGTCGCAAGCGGTCTCTAGCAATACATTACGACTACCTAAATCATATGGGGATCGTTAACACGACTACCTACAGGGTATAGTTTTTACTATTGAAATTTGCGTCCTTTTTTTAAAAAGGAGAGTAAAAATGAAAGTGGTTGCATTTTTGAAATTTAAGAGCGGAGACAGACCTTTATGCGTCCTATATCAAATATAGGGCGCCAAAAGGCACAATTAGTAAGGTAGGGCATCGGAAGGCACCCTTTTGATGCCCTATATTGAATATAGGGTGCCAAAAGTTATTTAAAAAATTGCCATCTACACTTTTGGCGCCCTATCCCAGAGATAGGGTGCCTAAACTAGCTTATTGCCTCAACTCCAAGTCCGCAACCTTGCTTGTCCTCAACTTACCATCTATACTCAAAGCCGCCGTCACCCCTCCCCCAAGAATAGTGAGTAATGGTTCTCTATTGTGCTTGTTTGTCTGCCTCTGCTTGTCTGTTCTGCAGGTGATGCTCTGGTTCAGGGGTTACATCAGAGCTTGACTGTGGCTTGAGATCGTCATAATCAAAACACCGCGTTCTCCTACTTTCTCAACGATTTCTGTTTGATTTTCTCGAGAAAGTTAGGGTTATCGTCGGGAGAGATCACAACAAAATGAGCTTGTAGGATATCGAAGCCGGCAGGCCTTTCGCTCCGAGGTGAGACCTAATCAATGGCAAACAAGACCCTACACAGGCGGTGGCGTCCGATGTATTTCAGATCAACACAGCTGTGTCTACTTTTCAGAGGGTCGTCAACACCCTTGGAACTCCGAAAGACACACCTGAACTCCGTGAGAAGTTGTGAGTGCATCGGTTTAAACAATTCGATTCTTTTCATGATTCTGGAATATTTTGATTTGCTTGTTTATGTTAGACCATTATAAAGGTAGCATTGCATCAAAGGAGCATCAGAGGGAACTTCTTGAGTTTACAGCTTTCGATCTCGTCATTTTTTCTCCGTTTCCGTCTTCCTCCTCTAGCTTCTGACTCGTGAGCTTAATCTGGTAAAATGTGTTAGCCTCTTGCCTTTTTTATTTCTTTTTATGCTAGTCTCTGTTGACATATTGCTCTAGATTTGGACATATAACCCTGCTTGTTTGATTTTTGCTTTCTTTTTTATACTTCAAGCTCTCGTTCTCCAACAGTTCGTCAAGCAGCGACGTTCTCTACTTTCCTTACTCACAGCGTATAACGTTTTTTTTAAAAAAGAACACCTTACGGTGCCCTATCTCAAGATAGGGCGTCGTAGGTTACGACGCCCTATATTTTAAGATAGGGCGCCGTAAGGTTACCTATAGCGCCTTTTATAATATAAGGCGCCGTAGGCCCTACCTTTCTACTCCCCTCACATATACACCCCTCTGGAAAAGGGCACCAATTGGGTTAAAAATAGGGCGTAAAAAGTACTTTTTGTAGTAGTGTTATGACAAGTTTTTGTGTTTTTAAACCTTATAACATCTCTTGGATGGAAAAGAAAAGGAAGGAACACTTGAATATGATGCTTTTCCTTACTTCCTTCTCTTCCTAATCCTCATTAGCTTATGTCTAACGATTACTACACTTCTTATTTTGTAATATTCTTCTTATCTTTATATATATAGATAAAAGTAAAAGTATATCTTTGTCCTATATATTGCTTCGAATAAGGTTTTAGTTTTATCCCTGAAATTTATAAAATGTCTTTTTAATTTTTTATAACTCTGTCACCATACTAACAATGAAATTTTAAATATTAACAAAGCATTTATATAATACTAACATTGATGCATATGAATATGAAAATTATTATGAGCCTTGCCACAAAAACATAATAATGCTTTGTTAAATTTAACAATTCTGACATTTTTACTTTTATTTTGAATGTTTATGAGCATTTTTGTAATATCCACCCTTTTCTGTAAGCCGACAAAGATGCCAAATTGATAGTTATAAGATAAGACAAGGCCCAGAAATAAAAAGTACAGAAAAAGGAAATGTCAGTAGACTTAAGAGACTCTGGTCAATTTAGTCCTAAGGCTTTGAGATTTCTAAGAATGTAAGCCAGGGACATAAATGTTATTAAGTATAAAGACCAAGGACAATATGGTCATTGGATAAAAAGGGCTAAACCAGTAATCAAAAGTCAAATTAGAGTCCACGGATAGAAAGTACAGAAAAAGTTGATGCTGTTGGGCCGGAAGTCGCAGAATCAGAATTGGCCCAGTGGATGCAAGTTGGTAGAATAGTAAAGTTAAGCATGCTCACCCTGGAGAAATTTTAGGATGGGTGACCCCCTGGGAAGTTGCCCCAGGAATCAGAAACCAAAAGATCAAAGGCCAAAAGGTCAAGGGCAAAATGGGAATTTATGAAAAGTTAGACTGTGAAAGGGCAATTTGGTCATTAAGAGAAAGTGTAAGGACATTTTGGTCATTTGACAAAGTCAAAGTCAAGGTCAAAAAGTTGACCAAAAATCAGAAAAATTCACAGATGTCCAAAAGATAGAGCAGAACTCACTGATTACCAGAGATTCAACCGATTGTTGAAATTCGATCAGGATAAGGAATTATGAAATTTTAAAGATTTAAGGTTGAAAATATTTATTTAAGGTATCAGGAGTTCTCAAAGACCAAAAACCAGAGTTTATAGAAATTCAGTAGAATTTATAGTATTTTACAAAATTATTGCCCAAAGTACGATTAAGGCGATTTTCCCGAAAATGAGGAAAAAGGCCCGAAAATCTCCAAAAATACAATTTATTACAAAAATTAATTTGGGACAATTTAGAAGGTATTTTGGGGAAATATGAAGGGCTAGAATATCAATGAAAAATATAGAAAATTATAA
>JANTPZ010155024.1:0-32104 GCA_025593235.1 Vachellia pachyceras
AGATGATGTTAGCAGTCCAAAAAGTTTATGTATATGTTTTATGTTGGATGAACATATGTCTAGTTATTCTCTAGCTTAGCAATGTAATTTGCACTTTTGTTTGCTGTAACACCCATGAGACAATGAGTGTCTATCAATATTTTGGTAATGCTAAGATGTGAATCTGAATGAGATATTTTGCTAAAGGAATGGTACCATAAAAAAAAAATTTTGTCTTGATTTTTATAGTACCTATTTCATCAAAGGTGGTTTGGATGCACATAGAATGGACTATAATATAGTCTAAAAGTAAGGTATGACAAAAATAGGGTGATAATAGGAGGTATCACAGTTTACAGCTTTGCTGGATCTATGAGTATAGAAATGTTAGAGTAAACTTGGACTATATTGAAGCTGTAAGTTTAGTAACTCGTGGATGTGACGCTAGGCACCCGTTCAAAGATATTGTTGATGAAGCCCGGTTATTGGTAGCTAGAAATTGGAATATTGTGTTTTGCAATGTACTTAGAAACAAAAACATGTTAGCTGACAGGTTAGCCAAAATGGCTCATGATCTAGTAGGGAATTTTTGTTTTTATGAACAACCACCACCCCCTGTACTCCATATGGTGGTTGATGGGGAATTTTCCACCCTCTTAGCTTGATGTATTGCTATGCTTAAGTAATGAATTTCAGCTTTATATTAAAAAAAAGAAGTGAAGGCCACTTTCTAAACCACACATTAGAAGTATGGTTTAAAACATTAACTTTTTAAACCGTACTTATGATGTGCAGTTTAGAAAGTGACTTTTATTCGAATCAGTTTTAAGTTCATTCGAAAGAACATTGAATATTTTAACAGTCATCTTGAATAACGTATTGTTGATATATGTTCAGTTTTTTATGATATCTCTCAAACCACAAATCCTATGGTTGTGAAACTTACTTCATTTGAAAGTAGACAGAAAGAGCATTTATTAATGGTCATTTGTGAAATTTGGAGTTCAAACGAATAAGTTACATCGTTTTGAAGTTTAGACTTAAAACTATTTATTTTCTAAATTGTTTTTTAAAAAAATGGTTTGTAAAGTATCCTTTCTAAATCGTAGCTTCTATAAACATTTTAGAAAGGATGATTTTAAAACTGTTGATAGGAAAAAACAATTTAGAGTCTAAATTCATTCAAATGAGTTTTATGTTCATTCAAATGAGTTTTGAGTTTATAAAAAATAAACGGTTTAGAAAATCTAATTTCAAAATGATGTAGCTTCTTCATTTGAACTCTAAATTTGACAAATGACCTCTTGTTGGAAACCTCTTTAAGTCTACTTTTAAATGAATAAGTTTGAAATCAATTGGATATGTGTTTTGAAAGATATCATCAAAAAACCAAACATATATCAGGAATAAATGTATTCCTGATATGTGTTGGGTTTTTTTTACTATAGATCTCAAACAACAAATCCTATGGTTGTGAAACTTATCTCATTTGAAAGTAGATTGAAAGGGCTTTCCGTGTTAGATCATTCGTGAAATTTGAAGTTCAAATGAAGAAGTTATAGCATTTTAAAATTTATACTTAAAACGGTTTAGAAAGCATTCTTTCTAAATCGTAACTTCTATAAATGGTTTAAAAAGGATGCTTTCTAAACTGTTCATACAAAAAACAGTTTAGAAAGTTCAGATTCATTCGAATAAGTTTTATGTTTATTTGAATGAGTTTAAATTCACGAAAAATAAACAATTTAAAAAGTCTAAATAAACAATTCATTGCCAGCCGACTAGGGGGTAGGTTGTTGGCAGGTTAGCCTGCCAAGCCCACAACCTGTGGGTTGGCCCGTTTTCCTAACCCTACTCCTTGCAAGCGATTTGAATGCCAGTGTTACCTCTGAAGAGAGTGGCTCTTGTGTGTGTGTGACCATGAAAGTAGAGCTCGAAAAAGCATTTGACCGTCTTAATTAAGTGGAGCTTTATTGAGGAAACTCTAAAGGTGCCCAATTTCTGAACAACATCATCAGACCGATCATGCATTGTCCATGCAAGTGTCATGGAATGACTCCCTATCTGAGTCCTTGCAACCATCCCAAGAAGTACGGTAGGGAGATCCACTTTCTCCCCATATCTTTGTCCTTTGCATGATCAAAAGACTTTCTCCGACCGTTTGGGATGCAATCTTAATTAAATGGCACTTGGGGGTGAAAAGGGTGTGACACCTCCTATTTTCTCCTATTTACTTATTATAGATCACTTAAGAATCACTCTTGGGCCTTAGATATAAAAAATTTGTCCAAAATTGTGAACTATAAATTTTAAAAACGGAAAAGACGCTGGTACTATTCACAGTGCCTTTTTCCAGTTTTCTGATCCAACTTTGAAAAATCATAACAAATTCTAGAAAAATCAAAACTGAGTGATTCCAATTTTTAAATTTTTCTTATTAAGTGAAATACAGGGGAAAAATACTCATGGGTTCCAATTATTTCCCATTTGATACAGTTTATTCAAAAACCACAGACTGTCCGAAATAGCTCTTTCCAGTTTTCCAGATTTTATCTCAATCTTTGGAAAATCATAACTCTCAAAATACACATCCAAATTTCGCAAAATTTATATCTATTTAAATCTTAGGATGTCTAGTTTCTGACTGAAAAATTTCAGCCCATTTGGAGCTTATTTTCTATTTTAAATCGCCACTGGAAACAGATTCGTTTTTCAGGGCCTTTGGAACCCCTTTAGCTTTGAAAACCCATTTTCTTAAAAATTCACCAAAACCTCTTTTGGTTCATGATCTTAACTCTAACATGCATGATTAGTTTCTTATCCCTTTTTAGCCTTCTTAGCTCATGATCATGCATGCATCATCCCATATTCATATGTTCTTCATGTAGTAGTTAGATTACAACCATAACAACTTCAAAGAAAAATAACATCTTGCACATTTACACAAAACAAGCAAGCATATTCATCATCATCTTCAAGGTTCAAGAACCTTTTCCTTACCCTTGCTTGAGCTTGCACCTACATGGTTAGTGGGTGGGGGATGAGATTTGGGAATCCCAATAGCAAAACCACATAATCAAACATTGTGAATGTGCATACATAACTTTATGGCATGTGTATGAACATCTAAACATGTGACACATAAACTTTACTTGAATATGCATATGGCCATAGCACAAAAGTCACATTTCATACACAAAGCATGCACCTTTTTCATCATAAAAGTTCATGTAACATTCACAAATCATTTTCATAAACATAAAAGGAGATTAGTAGTTTTGCTACCTCAAGATCCTAGCTTTTCCTTTTTCTTTGAACTTTAGGGTTCTCTTGGTGACTTTTCCAAAGGTGTTCTTGAAGATCCTAAGACCCTAAAAACCATGGCATAAGATCTATGTAAATATCCAACCAACAAGTTGCTCAAAAACTCACAAAAACGCATGAAACCTTTTGTAGGTTTTTCAAGAGGCCTAAAAGTTCAAGACTTGATTTTTATGGCCTTTAAAGCTTCAAAAATCCATCCTATAGCTTTACCCTACACAAAACATCATTTTGAAGCCAATGGAGCCATCAAAATGCTCAAAAATACAGCCTTTCTATTTTTTTCTTTAACTTGTACGAAAATAGCAAAAATAAGGAAAGGAAGGGTTTTTCAACTTTGCTCATGAAACCATGTGTTTCCTTACTTCCAAAAACCCTTTTTCTTAACTTTGATCTACTTAGACCAAAAGAAATTTGGGCAGCACCTCCCCATAATAATGAGCTTTCCAAAAACCTTTACAACAACTTAAAACAACAACAACAACCAACAAGTTATCCTTTATCCCTCAAGGAAGAGTTTGCAACCATTTACTACTTTTAAAACCTTCTTCTTTCCATTTTCATCTTTTTGAGGTCCTAGCCATCATCCTCAAAAGGAAAGGCTCACTCAAGGAACAACTCAAAAGAAGGTAGTAGTAGTAGCAAACTCAAGAAAAGAGGGAGATTAGGTTGTTAGAAACCTTTACCTAGAGCTATGGAAGCTTGGAGCTCTTCTTCTTGCTTTGGGAGGGAGTGACTTTTTAGAGAGAAGGAGGAGAAAATCTGAAGGTAAGAGAGAGAGGGAGTGGGCGTGAGAAATGGGAGAGGAAGAGAGGGTTTTTCCTAGCTTAATGTGGTCCCTTACACATGGTGTGGTGGCTTTTTCAAACTTGGGGACCAAGTTGGAAACACTTGATCCACATTGAGCCACATCACCCCTCCTCTTCCTAGCTGAAAAAAGCACTTTTCCAGACCCCTAGGCATCAGTTTCTGCTGGTTAGGCCTTTGCCCAGTCCAGTTAAATGATCCGGTAGCACGCATTTCCGTAAAGTACCCATTACGCGGGTAATTACCTTTTTACTTTTCCGAAGACTTTATCTTTCGTGTGGCGCCATTCCCTAGGCCTCCTTGCCTAGGTGGCATCATGTCCTAGTCCATAGCATCTCCGAGTTTCCCTCATAACTCGTCAGGATTCCTCGATTTGCGCGCAACACCGTAAAACGGCTTCCGACGGCCAATTTGACTTGACATGGAAAAATTCTATATTTTTCACTGATTCTCAAGCTCTTGTCCGTTCCTCAAAATTCTTCCCGTATTTTCTGTAATTAATTTTCTAAGAAAATACTTTTTCGGGCTTTTCGGGCACTGTTGCTCTCCGTTCAGCAAAACTGCCCGCACCAGATACCGGGTAATAATTTTATTAATTACTTTATAACCCAAATAAACTTTTCTTAGTTTGGGTCTCTAACATTTGAGGACTTCTGCTACCTCAAATAATTATTTCTCTGTCGTTCTTAACTCCGAAATCCTTTATTTACCACTTATTTACAAAAATGCCACTACATTTTCTACTTTTGCCATTATTTCCAAAATGCCATCACTCTTCCTAATCTTTCTTAATTCCAACCTTACCCTTGGTTGACTTTTGACATTTTTGGTCACCTTTGACTTTTTGGTCAACTTTGACTTTTGGGTTGACTTTTTGACCAAATTACCAAAATGTCCTTATTATTTGATGACACTTTGAGCCTTAGATCTTTTAGTTGAAATGACCATTTTACCCTTATCATGCAGGCCAAATGACCATTTTACCCTTAGTCATTTCCACTTAGACTTCCCAGGACTAAGGACTTAGTTAATTATGATATTTCTTTCCTTTAGGCATTTTCCTCTATATTTTTCCTTATTTGTGGGTCTTAGATTATCATATAATTTACTGATCTAGCCTTTAGTTCAAGCTACAGAAATGCGGATATTACATTAAGTCTCCATTGAACTTTGAAAATTTGAATTGTTGTGTGTAGCCAATTAATGAGGTTTCAGGTGCCCTTTTTTCCTTGCACTATTTTATTTGGTAATATTATTTCCGCTCTTTAAAATAAACCTAGATTTATTTCTTTTGGGAGATTAAAAAAGGTAAATAAATTGATACATTTATCAATTTTTAAATTAATTTGTCTAACTTATCAATCAATATGTAATCTAATTATACACATAGGTATCACAAAATGTGTAAAATATAAAGTAGTTTATTTAACTTTTTTAATCTCTCTCAAAAAGGTCAACTAATAATAATCATCATTCTAAATTGTGGTTGTTGGTATGAATGCAATTGCGTTAGAAATTGATGTGTGGATTGATCTTTAATGTAAGTTCACACAAAATGAGATTGCGTTACGAATTGATGTATAGTTTGATCTTTAATGTAAGTTCACACAAAATGAGATTGCTTTACGAATTGATGTGTGGTTTGAAATCAATGATCCCTTAAGTTTCATTTTATTTAAAATATTAGTCTATATAATCTAGTGAATATGTCCCTTAAGGGATAAAACAACTAGTTTTAAAATTGAATCTTAAGGGGTCAAAATCAAAATGAAGAAAAACTTCCGGGACTAAAGATTATATATTGGCAAAGATAATTACTCTCTTTTATCCTTCTTGTAAAGCACATCTAACCGCATCACTGCAACTAACAAGGAAAGATAGTTAAATCATTAACATTATAGAAAATATAATACTTTTTTTATTTTACTCATATTAAAATAAAATATTCATATTTGTATTGCCTTATTTTATAGTTAAAATAGAATTAGCAGTAGCATAAAATAAAAATGCTTCATAAATTATACGGGAAAAGCCCAAATTCAGTCGATTAATTTATGTTTCTGGTTAGAATGTAACAGATGTGAAAATGTTCTCCTTAGAATTGTATTTTGCATTAGTAATCAAATACTTAATTCCTACATATAAGCCCTAAAAGTATAGGATATGCACAAAAAATTCAAACCCTTACAAGTTCACATACCTAACACAACCAAGAATTTCTCAGCTATCAAACCGTGTTTTTGCTTCAGGTGTTTTTGCTCCAAGAATTGAATGGACCAAGAGCCGGTGGCGGCGGTGGTGGTGGAGGAGGAGGAGCCAGTATTGTATTAATTATGATTTCGGTTTTGTTGTTTAATGGAATGCCTTATGTTTTCTATTTATTGTAGATAGATAGATAGATAGATAGATAGATAGAGAGAGAGAGAGAGAGATCTTCGTCTCTGTAAATAGAGGCACTGTCACATGTAAACTAGCGTATGAATTGGATTATTTCCAGTTATAAAGACTTTACAATCAATCAATACAGACAACATTTGTAATGAACCACACTATTTATTACACATTAATAACGCACGCAGCCTACATCTAGATAGAAAGAAATAGACTTAATAAACCAGGCCTCATTAGCTGTCTCTTAATCCATCACCACCACCTCCATAAAGCAAAGATTTTACATGCTCCTCAAGCCTTGATGGGCTAGAGCTATCATAACTGTACATGATTGGCACCATCCTCGCAGCATTAAGACAAAATCTCGAGAAAGAGTAGGGAAATGGATTTGTGGGAGCGAAGCATTCTTTGTTGAGACATTTCCATGCTTCTGAGATCTTATGTTTGGTATGTTCTTTTGTTGTTTCCATACAGATTCCTGGGTGGTCCTTCATGTAACAATTAAGGTAGGACCCGTCTTTACCAACTTGATTATCGTCCTGTACCGACAAAGAGACATAATATAATTGAAGCTGGTCCATTATTAGTTATTGGTTCATTAATTCCAGATTTGTGGCTCAAATATAATGTAAGTAGCACCAAATTAACAATTGCAAGCGAATTCCCTTAAATTGTGATATCATTATAATTGTTCTAGTTCTACTTCACACAAAAATATTTTTGAATTTCAATGTAATTAACAAAATATTCCCCCCATTCTAATTGTAGGATCTAATTAAAGGGATTAATTTGCTTTAAACTTAAATGTAACACCCCATTCCACTTTCTTTTTTTATATCTATAACTTTTTCAAACTAGAACTATTGATTTTTTTTTTAATCAGAAACTATCCATATTGATTAAATGGAGCAGTTTAAGGAAACTAATGCGTATTTGTTAAAAAAAAAGCTTAACTTATTCTCTTAATATCTATACATTAATTATATCTAAATCATACATTCAAGACTAGAAAAAATGTCAATTGATATCTCGAATTTCACAGTACCTTGGCGCCTTCTAAATCGTCACAAAGCCTAAGAATTGTGGATGTGGAGGAGATTAAGGTTGGAAAGCCATCCATGAGAGCTTCAGTTTCATGGGTAATGCTGTGACCTAAGATAAAGAAGGTGTGAACAAGGCACACGTGAACTCCTGTGCTCACTATCCCGTTCTTTAAATACTCTTCACCATTTTGTAACTTCCCTGAATTTAAACATTTTGCTTCTTCCAAAAATGTATTGCATAGTCTCCTCCACTACATGCAACATTTAATATTAATGATTTTTTTAAAGAAAAAGAGCTTATTTCCTTGTAAACAGAAGGATGAACTTGATTTATAAGAAAACATTATAATTACCGATTTGATTAACGTGTTTATAGGGTTCCAACCATGCTTGTTTTGGACCTTAAGGGCAAATTCATTGGTAATATCATAAAGAGCCTTCAAGCATGCTTTCATGTAGTCTGGTAATTGCTCAGTTGCTCCCATATCCCATCTGCATTAGTATTTATAAATTTTATACTGTGTTAAGCTAAGGCCAATATGAAATGAGAAAAGTCATGATAAGTACCCTATTTCAATATTATTTTTATGTTTTTGAAATTTGTTTAAAAATAAGCACGGAAAATGAGTTGCACCTTATCAAAGACCTAAGTTCTTGACTAAACTTGTGGGATAAGTTTTGCAATAGAGGATCTTCAACCCTTCTTGGGCGAAATTTTTTGTGATTATTAATTAAATATTATGAAGAAAACATTTTACCTGTCGACGGCATCTACAAAGAGAGTGAGTTCATCCATACTTCCATAAACATCAAACATATCATCAATTATGTATACCAGAGATATTGGCTTTGTGATTTCGATCCTTTCTTCTGTAAAACAAGGATCCGTGAAGCACGCCATGGCCCACATGTACCACTTTATTGGTTGATATCTAGCAAACTTTAGGTCCTTGGCCAAACCTAGGTCGTCCCACCACCTATATCCGCCCCCCCACACACACAAAACACATAATACTGTGTCAGTACGGATTTTCTGTTAAGTGGGCGCAGTTGGAGTAATAATCAATGATATATATATATATATAGATTAAAATGTCACATTTTATATTAGGTAAATAACTCACTTGGATACAGCATATATCTCCTTCAGATTGATGGAGTTAACAATTTGAGTGTTGATTTGGGATAGGTTTTCTAGACTCATTAACCATCCCCTGTTGTTAAGTCGGCAATTTGGAATGAGGAAATCTCTGGGTGTAAACCTAGGCAAGCTTCTGTGAATCGGATACTTAAGTGTATTTGCAATAACATTAGATTCATGTTGGTCATAATGGAATTTTGAAGACCATGAACTTAGAAGATGGTATGTGAAGTTCAAAGCTTCATCAAGATCATCTTCTCCTTCTAAACTTAACTTTGAAGCTTCGAACAGTTCAATTAATCCTTCAATGTTTCCCCAAAATTTCTGCCTCAGCCTTCCCTTCTTGTCCATGAAGTTTTCAAACACACCTGCATATATTAGATTCAATAATAACCAATCATTTTTAGATTCAAGAACAAGATTCCAATAACTGACCTATATGCAACTTTTTCATATATGCTCTGATAAACATGTCATTTCCAGTTTTGCAATTTTCTTAGGTTAAATGACAACCACAGACTTATTCTGCTTTTGGAAAGAATTTTCCTATGTTGTCTCAATCATAGGCTCGCAAATGGCTCAATGCTAAACTGCACAAAACTCCATTTAACTTTGGTTTATGTAAAAATAACCCCTTCACTTCATCCAAAAAGAAAAAACCCCTTCAATCGTTAAGACTTAATCTTCACGAGCTTTTAAGTTTGTATGTATAACCCCTGACAATCAATTATATACCAGTCAAAGTTTTTTTTTTGTCGATATATAAGATCTCAAACTTTGGTTAATTGCAGATAACCCCCCTATAATTTTAAAGTGTACGCAGATGAGTAATGTATATAGAATTCAGAGGGTTCATTGTATAGTTTCAAAGGTTATGGAGATTATCTATACGTAGTCCAATGTTCAGGGAAGTTATGTGTACTTTAGCTATTAGCAAAATTGAAGTGATTGATGGAAAAGGATCGAAAGCCTTGTTTACCTGTATCTACATGACAAATTTGTTGTCTTAACAACCGAAATTGAAGAGCAACTTGAGAGAGCTGGAGGTCATTGTTTTGAGGTCATCCAAGCTTCAGATAGTGATCTCGAAGAGCTACTTGAATCTCCTCTTCGAAGCTGTGTTCAATCCCTAGCCTTTGAATCATATCAATCATATATAAACCTTCCACCGAATTCTCTCTTACTTTCTCAAAGAGGATTCTCTTCACGTTCTTCAATTCTCTTGCATGTCTTGTATAAATGTCATCCTGAAAAATGAGTATAAATGAACCACAATATTTGTTTTACACTCTCTTTGAATATATATGTATGTATAGGTGTGTATACAAGATTGAATTTAAAAAGTACAGGATAAAGTGATAAAAGAGAATCCCCCACATTGAATGTTGATGATCTGGTTTTTGTAGGAGCCATGTTTTGCTGCATGGAAACAATGGAAAGGCCTTTACTCTGGGAAGCAATACTGTTTGAGACATGAGTTCCTCTGGGGTTGGCTCTGTGAATTTCTGAGTTTTGCTCCAGAGAAAATGGCGACTTTAAGGTGTAAAGGTGAGAGAGTGACATGGCAAATGATCAGTGAGTGTGTGTGTGTGTGTATTACATACACAAAGAAGGCTTGCTTTGATACTTTAGTGTGAGACACTAAGTTATAGGGTAGCCAGGAGCGAATAAGGAGAAGGCATTTATAGGCTAGAGTATGATTCAAATTTCAAAACAGAACCCAAAAAAAGAAAGAAAATTGAATTCTACACTAAGTCTGGCTTCTTCAGCATTTCTGTTGTTCCTTTTAGGGACAGCGAATGGCAGGCGCCGAATATGGCAATATGACATGTATTTATTCCGTGTGGACTGCAGGCCCCAATATGAAATATATGAAAGATGTTTGTTCTCAAACTTTGGTTTTCATTTTATGGCAAAATCTGTTCTGTTATTTATTTTCTCGTTCCCGATGCTGTAATATGTCCTGTGTTGAGAGTTTTGATCAACGATGATATTACACATTTCCACGTTGTTATTATACTGGGAAAGAAAATACTTTTTGGTTATTTCACTTTGTGCAAAGGTTTCGGATTGGTTTGTTAATTTTATGAAGTACTTCATCTGGTCTTTTTTTACAACCAATAATTATGTAAATCACATAAAATGAATTATTGGTTAAAATTAGTTAAAAGAAATAAATATGCAAGAGATATGATTTTTAAGCATACTCTTATTTACGAAGATGATGAGTGTAAGAGAAAACATGTTGGAAAAGAGATAAGAGAGAATAAATCAGAAAAAAATGAGAGATGCATGGAATAATTTCTGCCTAAAAAAATACATTTATTAGCACGCTCTGGATATTAATGGGAAGTTCTGTATGTTAGTGCGTTTAGTTACAGATTTGTTTAGAAAGTGTTCTATCAAAACCAATACCGTTAAAGTTTGAAAAAATATATTCATGCATGTTGAGAAAAACTTCTCTAATATATTTACCTCATAAATCGTAAATCAAATTGAAAAATAACTTCCAAGGTGAATCCAAGCAGACCCAGTTACTGATTGCTTTCGAAAGCAATGTTGCCCTTGGAATTTTGAAATAGGCACATTTCATTATAAACTAATGTTGATTGTTGGGGAAAACATTATTCCTGCTCCATTTTAAAACTTATGAAATAACAATACTTCTGAGAAAGGATTTTCATAACAAATTTACACTTTAACTCTATTTAACTTTATAATAGAACATTGGCTAGATGCATTTTCTCTACACTTCTTAACCAGAAAAGTGGGGGCACCTCGCATCCTTGAACCGATAACTATCTTCGGCCTGACATACCCTCCCTTTGTCCCTTGAGACCAACAAAGGTTAACACAATAGTATTCATTCGTTATCCTTTGGTTACGACTTTGGGCCTGATATTAGGCCGTGACTCACCCTCCATGGACCAACATATGTTAGTTAAGAAGTGAAAGGGGGAGATTGGCAAAAGAAAGAAATAATAGAGAGAGAGAGAGAGGTTGAATGTTGGATAAGGAGGCCGGAAGAAAAAGATTAATAGGGAGGTGGGCAGAAATTGAGCTGTGTATGAAGGAAGCCTATGCCTAACACGTGCTTCTATTGGATGATCTTAAATGTGTTATTCTTATTCTTAAATTGTTAGACAAAGCCAAATCTTTTATTATATATAGGATCAACGCTATATAAAAGAATAATGCTTATTAGGATTAGAAGAAATATCGAATGATAAATTTTTACTTGCCACTATTATTCTAAAAAATTAAACTTAATTTGTCAACATTAATAAATGCATTTTTGACGTTAAAATTTTGAAGTCAGAAAATTTTGGTTTAAAAACTAACATTATTAGAGTTACACTACAGAAAAAATGCTGAAAGTCTACCATTTAGCAACATCTTTGTGAGTCGCCATTGAAAATAACACTTTCTGGAGCGACTATTTTCAATCACTGTTAAAGACAAGCATTTTAGTGGTGGTTACCGCTAAAAATCATATTTTCAGCGGTGACATAAGCCATACTTTCTAGGGGTGAGCATTCAATTTTCGGTAAAAACTGAAATTTTTTGTAAAATAAAAACCAAACAGAAACCAAACAAAGAAATTAACAAAAACCAAAATAACTGATTGTTTAGGTTTTATTTCGGTTATTGGGCATGTTTTAGTCTTTTTTGGCAGACTATCAATGTAATAAAAGAACCGAAGCTCAAGGAAAATTGAAATAAGAAAAACACTTAATACAAAGTAGTAAAGTACATAAATTTGTACAAAAAAATAAAGTGCAGAGAGAGTATTAAAGATGTTATAGGCCTGTAGCAGCAGCATCATAATTTAGTCAAAATATTTAAACCCTTGTCACATTTCCTTTCAGTAATTTTTATGATTTTTTTTATTTTTACAGTGAAAGTAAAAAAAATCTTTTTTTTATTTTTATGATTTTTTTCGATTATTCAGTTAAAACGGATTTTTTTAAACCACTGAGCCAAAAACAGAAAAAACGAAATAATTAATTGAAAAAACCGAATTACAAAAAAAAAACAGAAGAGAAAAAACTGAATTAAATTCTGGTTTCTTACCATGGAAGTCAAATTCTAGTCAACCGTTTCCATTGGAAAAGTTGATATACCCATTATTTGTATCTTCATATGCTCGTGCACGCACAGATATATGCAATTGCAAGAAATTTGGTGTTGACTTTTAAACGCTCTAATTAAATATGTCTGTGTGTACTTGATTAGAGTTTCAAACGAAACGATCGGGACAATGTTCTCTATTTTCAATCCCCTTTACCAACAAATCAATTGACTGTCGTTGATAATAATTAATTATTATAAATTAAATAACTCAATGGTGTGATAGTTTAAACGAGGCTCGCTAATGGAAGAGCAGCTGCGGGGTCGCATTTGAGACCATCAAGGAATATTAGAGCTGATTTGGATGAAAGAATTGATAGGAATGAAGAAAATGATTTGATAAGAACATTTTTATTTGGTTGATGAAAGTATTGGTAAAGTAGGTGGGAAAATTGTATTAAATGTCCAATTTGCGCTTAATGAAAGGTAAATGTAAAATGAAATTAAAAATTTATGTATTTATAAAGAGTACGTTGTGCGTGCTTCTCTGTGCTTTTCACTGTATTCTCTGACGAAAAATTAACCCTCACCAATATTCGAATATGTAAAAGATAATGATTATATTCGAATAATTATAAGCTTCATTCAAATGTGATATAGAAAATTTTACTCAAAAAATGGTTATTCATTCTAATGATATAAAATCCTCATTTGAATGACATATAAATTTTAATACACATCTTGAAGCATCATTCAAATATGTAGAAGATGGGGACTATATTCAAATGAGCATAAACTGTTCAGATGAGTTCTGAAAAATGTATTTTGAAAAATAGTTCTTCATTCGAATGCAGATTGGTTTTGTTCGAATAAGTATTAAATATTTGAAAGCATATTTGAATGATCATTCAGATATCCTAAAGATGAGAGCCTTATTAGAATGAGACACGTGGTTCATTCGAATGAGTGTTAAAAAATGTAATACTCATCGTTGAAAATAAAGAACATCATTAGAATGAGCTTCAGATCCGTTTGAATAACATATAAAAGTTTTAATACTCATCTCCACAGTTCATTCGAATATGTTGAAAATAAAGACCTTCATTCGAATAAGTTTTTTAAGTTCATTCGAATGACTATTAAATATTTTAATACTTATTTTGAAGTTTCATTCGAATATGCTAAAGATGAGACATTTCATTCGAATAAGCTTCTGAATCAAGTACCAAGTCAAATTCAAATAATTGTAACTTCTTCATTTTAACTTCAAATTTGACAAATGACATATCTTTATATAATAATTTGAGTCTACTTTCAAATAAAACAAAAATTATTCCCAAATCTTTTGTCTTCCAAAAGATATGATAACCACAGTGAGAAAATGTTAGTGATGAAGTGTTAAATCTGACCACCAAGTTTTGAAATTCATATCTCCTCCATAGGAAATGATTTGAGATTGTTCTTGTTATATATGAACCACATTATGAGTCTAGTTTCATAGGAAATAGGTTTCACATCAATCATATTTGTGGTTTGAGATATATCATCAAAATACTAAACATATATCAGTGACGGCCGAATCGTTAGTTGCTGAAGGATTTCAGGCATACCTGGAGATGCCGAATTACGAATCTTCAGATACCCACGAGGAATTCGGATCACAATGGTGGATCCAAACGCAAGACACAGCAAAAGCGCCGAAGGCAAGACGAGAGGAGATGAGAGATTCTCTTCAAGAGAAAGGGAAGGGAGAAGACTTATTTTCTCTGTGCATTATGTCTGCTCACTTTGGGGAAGCAGTTCCCCATATATATAACTTCCCACAAGAGTCCATGTTTACGCATTTAACCTAGCCCATGGATTTGGGCCTAATCCATCAAGGGTGGCCCATATTACAACATCTCCCACTCATACTTGGTGGATTAGGGAACGTGGGCCTCATCCTTCTCTATTCTTCATTTAACACTAGGTGCTTTGCCGTGGCCGCATGGGCATAATGTCTTTTAAATGTTTGTACTAGAAACCCCTTTCATAGGACCAGCACAAGACAATCGTTCTTCATGTAGCTTGAATCTGGTTATTATGCCTCATATGTCCTAGATTTAACCAAAATACACTTTCACTTGACAAATCTAACCCCTCCCAAGTTAACATAAGACTTAGATCGTCTTTCTCATATGCGTGGTGTCCACACTTATGAAATCTCCAAGTTGATATCATAAGGGACATGTCACAGACACCAGTATAGTTGTGTATTTATCAGGTAATCTTCCTTTCACCCATATATCATTTTGATATACATCAACTGCTTTCCTAACATGGCACCTTGTATCGCATCTATCATGATAGTAGGATGTATGTTAAGGTAGCAGTCATTGAAGTATATCTCCATGATAATGTCAAAGTCAAAGGACCTAAATAGAAATATTAATTTCTTGTGACTCACACAGCAACAAAGCAGAGATCCATTCACTTGCTTCCCTTTTGCAGTTCTATAAACATGGTATGAATCACATGCTACGGTGTTTCTCTTATACTATAAGAGCGTACGTCGGTTTTGAAACATTCTATTAACACTGTACAAACTTTTAGTCTAGATGTTCCCAACATCTGAACCCAAATTCTTCTATGTCTCATTCTCATATGATGTCAATATTGAAGAATTTGTTGTCTGGTAACAAGCATCATGGGAGCGGGTTCCCATGATTTGATCCATGTTTTACAGTTATATACATTGGATCTCATCTCGACATGCTACACAGTTGTCGAGGCGGCACGATTTGTATTTCTTTTCTACCATATCAGCATTCCTGCTGCCTTACTGGTGAATACAAGTGTCTCATCTTTGCATACTCCTCCTAAGTATCAAAGGCAGTAGCTCGTGTGAGAGAGCCTACCTCACCTGCCTGTACGACATACTAGACATTGTATACTTGTACATAAACACACAAATCAATGATGAATAATTGCATACTTTAATTATAAATTCAATACATAGTGTCTGTAACATTACATTTTGCACTTACTAATAGCCTTTACATGTTTCTCAAACACTTCTCTAGCTATTGATTTAGTCAGGGGATCTGCGACCATACTCTTGATCGATATGTGTTGTACATTAATCACTTTCTATGCTATATAATCTATCACAAAATTATACTTAATATCAATGTGCTTTGTCTTGCTATGATATTTTGGGTCTTTCGTGTAGGCTATGGCTGCAGTGTTGTCGCAGTATATCAACACAGGATTTGTACTCTCATTGCCAAATCCAAGACGTTCAATGAATCTCTTCAGCCATATAGCCTCCTGCACTACCGCAGTGCAGGCCACAAACTCAACTTCGATGGAATGTAGGGCTATGCATGTCTGCTTCTTGCTGCTCCAGCTTATAGTGCCATTATTTAGCAAGAAAGTGTAACCTGAAGTTGACCTTCATTCAACTTTATCTTCGCCTGCATCAACATCGGAGTATCCAACAAGCCGCAAATCGCTTCCTTGATAAGTCAGTGCATAATTTGATGTGCCCTTTAAGTATCGCATTGTCCTTTTCACAGCTTTCCAATGATGTTCACCAAGATTTGATTGGAACCTACTCACAAGTCCAACTGCGAAGCAAATATGTGGCCTTGTACACATCATTGCATACATTAGACTTCCAACGGCATTAGCGTAAGGAACTCTTTCCATTCTTTTCTTGGCTGACTCAGTCTTAGGACATATTTCAAGATTTAGGCTAACTCCAGCAGCTACCTGGGTGTCTAAGGGATTGCAGTCACTCATGTTGAACTGCTAGAGAATTTTCTTAATGTAATTCTCTTGTGAAAGAGATAAAACTCTTTTTGTACGATCCCTTTGGATTTTAACTTCAAATATGTACTCTGCTTCCCCTATGTTTTTTATCTCAAAGTTTGATAACAACCATTCTTTAACGACTAAAATCGAAGCTAGGCTATTTCCGGCCAGCAGTATGTTATCTACATATAATGACAACATCACAAAGTCATCATCAAATCGCTTGATGTAGACGTAGTGGTCTTCTTCAATCATCTTAAAATCATATGAGGTTATCGCCTTGTGAAACCTCAAATACCACTGCCTAGATGATTGTTTCAATCCATAAATGGACCTTCTGAGCTTACAAACTTTGCTCTCTGAACCTTTCCTTACGAAACCGATCGGTTGTTCCATATAAATTTCTTTATCCAGGTCTCTGTTTAGAAACGCAGTTTTCACATCCATTTGATGTAACTCCAGATCTAAACTATTAACTATTGCCAGAATTAGCCTTATTGAATTAAAGCGTACAACAGGCGAGAAGGTGTCGTCGTAATCGATACCTTCTTGTCGTGTGTACCCCTTTGCTACCAGACATGCCTTGTACTTGTCAATTGATCCATCCGCTTTTCTTTTTATCTTGAGAACCCACTTGTTCTCCATGGCCTTTCAACCTTTTGGTGGATCAACGAGTTCCCAGACTTGATTCTTTCTCATTGAATCAATCTCTTCTTCCATTGCCTTCTTCCATTCGTTCTTGGCAGGGCATGACAAGGCTTCATGTACAGAATGTGGCTCATCATCTTCATCCGGGGTGACCATGAGTGCTTCCCCCTCTATTGAGAAGCGCTTCCTGGGTACATTTCCCCTGTCACTCCTTCTTGGAGAGACCTCTTGTCTCTTTCGTTTCTTTTGTCTTGGTCTCGGTAAAGACCTTTCTGAGCCTTCTGATCTCCCACTTAGATCGATATATTGAGACGATTGGGGATCATTAGATCGATCTGCACTACCTTATTCTTCTCTCTCATAAAGAGATACTGTTCGATCTATTTCTCCTCTACCAGGAAATTCACTTTCCAAAAATGCAGTATCCCTTGATTCAATTTCAGTCACTGTTCTATCTTCGTTTTCTCTAATGAAACATATCCTTATAAAGATACATTTCTTTCCTCTTGGACCCAATTTCCCATGCCTGTGGGAATCATCGTGAACGTATGCAGCTGACCTCCAGGGTCTTAAGATATTTAAATCGGGCTTGCGTTTCGTCCACACTTCATAGGGTGTGGAACTGACTGCTTTTGAGGGTACATGATTAAGTATAAAGGCCGTTGTTAATAAAGCATCGCCTCAATATGAAATAGGTAAGCTTGCTTGAGCTATCATTGATCTAACCATGTCTAGAAGAGTTCTATTTCTTCTTTTTGATATACCATTTTGTTGTGGGGTGCCAGGGATAGGCAGCTGTCTAATTATCCCTTTTTCTTCAGAGAGCTGTTTAAATTGATTGGATAAGTATTCACGACCTCGGTCAGTACATAGTACTTTAATTTTACATTCTACTTAATTTTCTACTTCGTTCATATATTGTCTAAAACACTCCAGTGCTTCAGACTTTTGTGAAATCAAATAGACGTGACCATATCGTGAAAAGTCATCAATAAAGGTAATGAAATGCCAAGCTCCATGCCTTGCCCTCACACTCATGGGACTGCATATATCAGAATGGACTAAGTCTAATGGATTTTCAGCTCTCGTTCCTGTACCGAAAGGTTTTCTAGTTGCTTTACCGGCTAAGCAACTTTCACATAAAGACATTTCCATGTTTGGAACTTCACCTAGTAAACCTTCCTTTGCCAGTTTTATCATTTGATTCTGGCTTATGTGCCCTAGTTTAACATGCCACACATTCATATCAACAGTTGCATTTGAAGAGCCAACAAAACAGTCATGCAAATTAAAATCACCAATAACATCCATTACAAAGAATTTTCTTGAAACAAAAGCCAAACCATAAAAGGTCTTATTGCTAAAAATGTCTGCAACTTTGTCATGAAAATTCACATCAAACCCATAATTTAAGAGACACAGTACAGAAACTAAATTCCGTCGGATGTCCGGTGTATGAAACACATCGTGCAAGATTAAGGTCTTTCCACCATACATAGCTAGTTTGCATGTACCTATGCCTTTGACCTCGATCCTTGCATTATTGCCAACATAAAGCCACTTGCAATGATGCGGCAACCGACAGTAATCCATGAAGGATTCTCGATCCTTCATTACATGGTCTGTTGAGCCTGAGTCAAGAATCTAAGAAGAAGATACAGGTTTAGTCAGAAAAGAAGTACTTGCAACATAAAAAATGTGTGAATTCACATAATTCACTAGTACCTTTCCACGGTAACTCCGCTCAGGGCAATCCTTTGCGAAGTGACCCATCTTCTGACAGGCATAGCATTTGGCCTTATTCAGATCAACTTTCTTCTTGTTGCCGTTAGTGCCCTTCTTCTTGAAGTTCTTTTTATCCCTCTTGAATTTAGGAACTTCATTCCTACCCTTTCCGTGAAATTTCTTGCCCTTCTTGAATTGGGCTTGGTGTTGGAAGGACCTGCTTTCTCAGTGTAATAGGTATGCCCATAAGACTTATAAGCTTCCAGGCGTTCTTCTTCCAGCTCAAGGTGCTTCACAACATCATCAAAAGTGATGATATTGTCATTATGGGTTAGGTTTACCTTCATATGTTCCCAACTATGTGGAAGTGACCTGATTATAGTCTACACCTGCTGTTCATCAGTCAATGTGTGTCCAGCTTCCTAGAGCTCCCTAATCATGTTTGACATATCTCGCAGATGTTGCTTCATGGGTGCATTACCCTGAAGCTTGTATGTGTCAAGCTTGATTGTTAGCCTCCTGAGCTTAGTGGTCAAAGTTCCACCAAACTTATCTCTGAGAGCTGCCCACATAATATATGGAATTGGACGTTTTTCAAACTGACACATTAGGTCATTTAGCATTATTCTCAGCAAGGTAACTCTTGCAATACTGTTCTCATTTTTCCATACCTGGTATAACTCCAGGTTTCCCTTACGCTGGGCTGTAGTCCCAGCTTCAAGTTCCACCAAAAACGGTGGTCAGTGGCTCAAGGGCCTCTTGTTCCTCTAATATATACTGCACCTTATGGTGCCAGGTATCTCAGTTGTCACCGTTCAGCTTATCCCATTTGTTCAATTTGGCAATAACACCTTTTGTTGCCATTTCCAAGTCTGAGGTGACGGGGTATTTTATCAACAAATGTTTTCTCATATAGCTGAGTTTTTACCAATTATGTAGCACATCACAGTATACAATGTCTTATACTTATAGTATTCTTGACAAGAAGATAATTTGATCACTAGATTTGCGATCAGGAGAATACATTTGTACCTCCCATCACACAAACACTAGTAACTACATTATTTTCTTTCAAGAATTTTATATAAGTACCTCTTGAATCGCCAACTTTTAGAAGTCTCGTTTTCTAAAAGCTTCCACTTATCAAAAGTGTTACAAAGTGACAAATCAGGATAATAACGATGATGATTTCACAACAATTAACATAAACTAAACATGTCACATTTCACAATGCATTTAGTCATAATCATACACCAAGTCATATTCTAAATATATTAACAAAACATAGAGTGTAAACAAATAAATCTAAGGCACAATACATCTATAGATATTTGCAATAAAATAATCCAATATTTATTTCCTCAGTCTTTTAAAATATTGATTCTTGTTCAATATAAGTTTCGTTGTTCTCTTTACTGGAACAACCCACATGGTTGATAATGTGAATATACCTGCAGCTCTAACTGCTGCACGATTCTTCATCATGACATTCACACAAAACTCTGCAGTCTTAATGTTAGTTATGCTATTGACATAGCTAGTAATGATGCTATAGATATTTTTTTATTCTTAACTATGGTTGTTCTCATTGCATGCCATATTCAGCTATTGTCGTATCCATGGCAGGTGAAAGATGGTGGTCAGCCTTCTTATCACAATCTTAAGGTTTGAATTTCAATGAGAATGAGGACTCAGGACCCGGGTCGAAGTAGACCTCTTGAGGTTCCGCTATGCCTTCCTTAAGATTTTTATTATGAACCTCTTTTAGATCCTCCTCAGTGTCTTCATTATGTTCCCTTGAGGATCTTCCTCAAAATCCTCTTCAAAAGCTCATCCTTAAAATTGTCTTCAAATTTTTTTAAAAATTTAGGATACTCGTTATGAACATGTTCATCAACATATTCAATGTATACTGGTCCGTAAGACAGTGTTTCAGTGCTATATGAGGTCTCTTGTATCATTACTTCTTTTAAAAAAATGGATTTGAACTTATTACATTGAAAAATTCTAAAAAAATCCTTAATTAAGCACTTATTTTCATAAAAATAGATCCTGAATTGCCTTATAAAATAGGTAAATTATATATCAAAATGAAGATCTTGAATTTTAGGATTTTTAGGAACAAACCGCGCCTCATTTGGAGGTCCCACGCGCTGTCACGCGCCCTGAGAAGACTAAATACTGAAAAATTCAAAAAATGGAATGAGCCCTACTCTCGGGTGGTGGCGCGTGTAAGCCACGCACCGCCTTGCCGCTGTTGTATCATGACACGCGCCGAACCATTCTTCGTCACTCGCCGTCGTGGTTCTGATAAGGTAGTCCATGTATCCATTGGATGTGCCACGTGGCCTCATGTGCCACATGGCCTTTTTTTAAAATAATAATAATTTTTTATTTAATTATCATTATTTTTTAATATAATATTTTTTGGACTGCTTGACTGGTTGGGCCTCTTTGGCCCAATCGAAGTCACTCCCCCGTTTTTTTGTTTTTTTCGATTGGGCCTCTCTGGCCCAACCCAAAATAAAAAAAATTTTGATTTTGTTTTGTTGGGCCTTTCTAGCCCAACTCGAAATTTTTTAAAAATTTTCGGTTTGGGCCTCTCTAGCCCAGACCGAAAACAGATTTTTTTAATTGGGTTGGCCCTGGCCCAATCTATTTCCGGGTCGGGTTAACCTACCTGTTTCTGACCCAGTTCGCTGCCTTCTGCCGCCGCGCCTTTTTTTTGGAATTTTCGTTTTTTTGAGACGGTTACTATTCATCCTATGTGTTTTCTAGCCATATCTTCGCTGTCTGACGTCCGTTTTTCACGTTCTAGGTGTCCATTTCTTCATTTCGATGAGATCTACACAATGGGAGTACTTTTGGAGCCTAAATATTTCTCCTTTTCTGGAAAAATGTGACGGAATTTGTAACTCGTTTTTTCTTTGTAATTACGTCGTCCGTTTTCCGTTTTACGCGTTCTTGGTCTCCATGTTCTCGTCTTGAAGAGATTTACACTATAGATATGTTTTCTAAACCCAATGATGTTGTATTCTGAGAACCCAGATCTTGATCTCCATTATTGCATTTCATTTTCTTGTTTCGTTGTTCGTTTTGATTTATAGAGGCATGCTCTAAGATTTCTATTCACATATACACATAAAAATCACAAACATGCTTGAAATATGAATTGAAAAATGAAACGGCATGCTTTCATAGAATTATAGGCTACGAGAGAAAGCAAACAAAATTATTATATATACACAGTGCATCTAAATGAACATGCTTGCAGAAATTCATGAGCAGTAAGTAAAAATGCCCCAGGAACCTATAAGCTCTGATACCACTGAAGGATTTCGGGCATACCTGGAGATGCCAAATTACAAATCTGCAGAAACCCACACAAAATTCGGATCACAATGATGGATCCAAACCCAAAACACAGCAAAAGCATCGAAGGCAAGAGGAGAGGAGATGAGAGGATGCTCTTGAAGAGAAAGGGAAGGGAGAAGACTTGTTTTCTCTGTGCGTTATATCTGCTCACTTTGTGGAACCAGTTCCCCATATATATAACTTCCCAAAGGATTCCATGTTTACGCATTTGACCTAGTCCATGGATTTGGGCCTAATCCATCAAGAGTGGCCCATATTCCAACAGTTGCTTTAGATCCGCGTTAAAAATAATTTACGGAATTAATGTAATATAGCATCAATCCGGGTCGTGTTCACTTTGAGGAGCCGCAAAATAGTGAAATTAATTCCTAATAATTGAATACGAGTAACATAAATTGAGAATTAATTTGAGGAATTGCAAACTAAATATTATAAATTAAAACTGAAATAAAAATACATTTTTTATTTTTTAATAAAAATAATTGAAATGAATTTTGGCAAACAAAATAAAAAATGAAACACACGAATAACAATGACAATAATCAATCCTTCAATTCAACAACGTAGGCATTCATGACTTCAATTGATATGTGAGTTAAAATAATGAATCAAAGAATTACAATTAAACTTTAATCCAACAACCGAATCATCTAGAATTGTCACAAAATGTTTTTCAAATTTCCAATTTACTAACTGCTACTAGAATAGTAAAATGAAATTAAGGATAATAAAACCAATGCTTAATTTTAACTCTTAGATTCAAATGATAGAATTTAGAGCCAGCAAAAGATAATTTGATCCAAGATTCTAAGCTACCTTAGAAAATCACAAAATATTAACTCCAAAATCAATTCAAATGTGCTAACACAACATTATAATTGAAATTCATAATTCAGTAACAATAATCTACAAAATAAATCATATTAAACAATAAAAATTATTTCAATGATTAGAAAAACTATCCTAAGATCTATGAATTGTTAAACAATTATTGGACAGGAAATTAAAGTAACTAAAAACTCCCCTTTGAAGAATCAAGCTCCTACCATTATTGTTGAATTAGAGAACTATAAAACTAGCCAAACCTTCCCATCAAAGATTCCATAAGTTTAAACGCTACATCCATTGGAAGTGTCTGATGGTGGAGGAAGGAGTGAGGATAGCGGCACTGTATGGTTGTCTCCAAGAGGCGTGAATGGATAAATGAATGAATACTGGTGATGGCGTTGCTGAGTGCAAATGATTGGAGGAGATCTATTTTTGGAATGGATGGAAAAGGAATGATAAGTGGTGGCTATCTCCAGCGTGAATCTGTGCGAATGGATGAAGGAATCGTTGATTGATGCGCTGCCCCCAAGTAATGTGTGTGTCGTGCAAATGGATGAATGAGAGAATATGTATGGCACCTTTAATGGAATAATCAAAGTGTGTGCGCCGCTTCCCCCTCCTCTGGACGTGATGAAACATCAAGATGATGATGATAATGATGATCATAATAAAACAAAACAAAATAAACTAAATGGATTTATGAGTATAGTCCTTGATTTGAATTTTAAACTCAAAATCTTAGATTTTCTAATTTAAACATAGAATCATAGATTTACTAATGTGAACTCAGAATCTTTTAAAATTATTCATAAATTTCCAAATATATTTAATTTGAATTTATCTTTTGATCTTAATTTCTTCCAAAAATATTCTTAATTAGCTTAAATTTCATATAATAATCATTAATCTTAATTAATGCAATTAAACTCAATAAAAGCCTAATAATAGCATTAAAATCACCTAAAATACTACAAATTTATTTAATAAAATATGATTATTTCATTGTATAAAAAACATGATTATTTCCATGGTACGTGAACTAGGACCGACCCGACCGAGTCAACTCGTGACACGGCGACTCAGTTGGAAAATCGGTCCGAGTTACCTATTAACCCTGAGTCATGATTGACTCGGTGAATTGGGATAACCTCGCTATGACTCGGTTGACCTGTCGAGTCAAGTGGGTGGACCAAGTTATATTTTTTTAGAATGATACAATGAAACGATGCCATCAAGGAGCAAAGAGGAACGAGTGAAGCTTGTTTTAGTGTTTCTCCGTGTGGTTGTCGCCGGCGAACGATCCTTTGAGTGCCTTCAATGGTTGCTCCTCCTCATTTTTTCCTTTCTCCGTCTCTACTAGGTGGTATGTCACAGGGCTATTACTCTCTCCCCCAAAAGCTAGCTCGTGGGGGCGTGCAGCGCGCCCACTTATATAGCCCAGCACCCTCCCGAGCCTCTCCGATATGGGACTTTGACAGGTAGCGTGGGTGGTCACGAAGCTCTGCTTCTACTTTCTCCTTTTGGGTTCTCACTGTTCTCCTTCGTTAACGATGACGACACTACTTCTTTCTCTCTACGTCGGGCCTGGGTAGGCAGAAGGGAGCTGAAAAGACGTTAAGTATGGGAAGACGCTGGGTATGGAAGATGTTTCTCTTGCGTCGCTGCCCTTTTCACTCTACATAAGACATTAAGTAAATGTGTGTCAATGTATTGGGAAGACGCTGAGTGGCTGGAGCAGGTGGGTGATTAGTCTTATGTGTGTCAATGTGCTGGGAGTTGGGACTAGTTTTGTTGGGCATTGGAAGACGTTAAGAAGACACTAAAAAAAGATGGGATGGGGATGGGGTGTGTCAGTGTGTTGGGATGGGTTTTCCTTTTAATTAAAAAAAGAGTTAAGTTGTGATGATTTTTATTTTTTATTTTTTACCGGTTTGACCCCCAGTTTGACTCCAGTCTAACCCACTAACCCACTTTCTTATCTGGTTCAATCACCGATTCGATTTCATGTACTTTGATTATTTCAATTAGCAATAAAGCTAAATATAGTAGCTGCTGAAGCAGCCATAGCCCGAGTTTGGGTACCTTCTTCATTTTCTGGACTTTGACTCACATTGAATGCATCAACCTCCAATTCCAAATCTAAAAACTTAAATTTTGATATTCCAAACTTAACATAGGCTATGAAGAGATGTTTGTTATCAAATCAAACACGGGCTATGAAGAGATTTTGTTATTGTAACACCTCCTATTTTCCCCTATTTCCTCATGCTAGATCACTTTAAAACCACTATTGGGCTTTGGATAACTCAATTTGGCCTTTTTAGTGAACTTGAAAATTTTCCTTTTTCTTTAAAAACGCTATTACTGTTCACTGGCCCATTTTTCAGATTTCTGGCCCAACTTTGAAAATCATAATTAATTCTAGAAAAATCAAAACTGAGTGATTCCAATTTATAAATTTAGCTTATTAAGTGATCTATAGGGGGAAAATACTCATTAGGCCAAAACCTTCCCCATTTGAATAAATTTATTCTGAAAACATGCACTGTTCCAATGGTCCCTTCCAGTTTTTTTCCAGATTTTTGCCTTAAATTTGGGAGATCATAACTCTTAATATACACATCAAAATTTTACAAACTTTATATAATTTCAAAGCTTAGGATGTGTAGTTTTTGACTTTCAGCTCAATTAGAGCTCGTTTGCTATTTTTATTTTCCATGTGAAGTTGGTCCGTTTCTCAGGGCTATTTGAACCCTTTAGCTTTGAAAACCGATTTTTCTTATAATCCACCAAAACCTCTTTTTGGTTCATTAACCCACCTCTATCATGCATGATTATCCCTTTACCATTTCTTAGCACTTTTAACCCATTTTCATGCATGCATCATTACATATTTACATGCTACTTCATGTTGAGGTTTAAGGGTTACAATCACATCAACTTCATGGAGAGTTTAGCAACTGATATATTCATACAAAAAATCATGCAAGCAAGAACATCTTCTTCATTCATCTATAACCTTTTCCTTACCCTTACTTGAGCTTCCACCTACATGGTTAGTTGGTGAGGAATGAGATTTGGGAATCCCAATAGCAAAACTACATATGCAAAATATTGTGAATGTGCATACATAACTTTAGAGCATGTGTATGCTCATATAAACATGTGACACATCAAACTACACTTTATCATGCATATGGCCATAGCACAAAAGTCATATTTCATACACAAATCATTCATCATAAAAGTTCATGTAACATTCACAACTCATTTTCATAAACATAGGAGAAGATTAGTAGTCTTGCTACCTTGACTTAGCTTTCCTTTTTCTTGAACTTTAAAGTTCTCTTGGGTAACTTTTCAAAAGTGTTCTTGAAGGTCTCAAATTCATAAACACCATACAATAACATGCTCATAAATTTCCAACCACCATCAAGGCAAGAAAAATCATCAAAAATACAATATTACAACTATTGCTCTTTCAAAACCCTTAAAGCTTTGTAACTTGTTCTTTTGATTTCAAAACCTTCCCAAATCCTTTTCTTAATTTTACCCTACACAAAATTGCCTTCTAAAGCCATTGGAAGCATTATAATTATCAAAATCCTACTCCCTCTATTTATTTTGATTTTTCCAAAAAACAGAACAAAGAGGGTTTTTGGGAGTTTTCAAACTTTGTTCATGTAGGTTTGTGTATTCTTGCTTCCAAACCACTTTCCATGCATCATATAGCTCAAACACAACCTTTTCTCTTTCCATCCCAAACTTTCCATCCCAAACTGGATGGCACCCATCTCTTAGCTTTAGGGTTTCAAAAATTCTTACATCAACACAAACAACCAACAACACACACCAAACTACTCTTTACTACTCAAGAAAGGACTTGCAACCTTTTACTACCTCAAAAGCCTTCTCCTTTTCATTTTCCAACCTTGAAACCCTAACTTTTCATCTTCAAAAAGAGGGCTTTGATCAAAGAAAACAACCACTAGAGAGGTAGTAGAAGTTGCAAGAAGTAGAGAAATGGAAAGAGTTGGTTACCTTGAGATTGTGTGAGCTTTCTTCTCTTCTTCCTTGGGAGCAAAGTGGCTTCTTTTGGGAGCTTGAGAGGAGATAAAATCTGACCATAGAGGGGGGAAGAGAGTGGACGGATTTGTGAGAGAAAATGGGGAATTTTACTAATTAAAAAGACTTCTTGAAAAATGAGTGGATGAGATTGATTCTTGGGGACCAAGTTTTATTTTGCTTGGTTGTGATCGTGCCACTTGTCCTCTCTTTTTTGCTTGGTGAAAAAGTGAATTTTGGCTTCCCCTAGAAGTCTGGTTTGCCTGACTGGTTCCCTGCCATTCCAGTTACTTGATCCGGTAGCACGCATTTCCGTAAAATAACCTTTATCCGGGTAATTACCTTTTTACATTTTTAGAGACTTTTTCTCTCATGTGGCGCCATTCCCTAGGCCTTCTTGCCTAGTTGGCATCATGTCTTAGCCCAAAGCATCCCCTGGTTTTCCTTGTAACTCATCGAAACTCCTCGATTTGCGTGCAACACCGTAAAATGTGCCTCCTGTGGCCAATTTGACTTAAGGGCATGGAAAATTTCTATATTTTCCCCTGATAATCCAGCTCTTTTCCATTCCTCAAAATTCTTCCTAGATTTTCTGTAATAAAATTTCTAAGAAAATCCTTTTTTGAGGCTTTCGGGCACTGTTGTTCTCCGTGCTTCGAAACTGTCCACACCAGATACTGGGTAATAATTGTATTAATTATTTTAGGACCCAACTAAATTTTTCTCAGTTTGGGTCTCCGGCGTTTGAGAACTCCTGCTACCTCAAAAAATTACTTCTCGATCTTCCAGACTTCCAAAAATCCTTAATTACAAAAACGCCATTACTCTTTATACTTTGCCCATAATTACAAAAATGCCACTACCTTTCTTACTTCTTTCATAATTACCAAAATACCATCACTTTTTCCACTCTTTCTTAATTCCAACCTTACCCTTGGTTGACTTTGACATTTTTGGTCGACTTTGACTTTTGGGTCACCTTTGACTTTTTGTTGACTTTTGACCAAATTACCAAAATGTCCTTATTATTGGATGACATTTTTTCATCCTTAGTCCTTCTATTCAAAATGACCATTTTACCCTTATTGTTTAGGCCAAATGACCATTTTACCCCTTAGTCATTTTTTCTTAAAAATTCTCACAACTAGGGACTTAGTCAACTATCCTTTCTTATCTATAGGCATTTTCCTTTCTATTTTTTCTTATCTATGGGCTTTAAATCATTTCGTAATTTATCGGTTTGGCCTTTATTCTGTTTACGCAATTTGGGATATTACAGTTATCATTTATAATACTTACATATATTCGATTTTTGTTATCAAAGAGTCCAAGAAAGCTTGTTACATTTTTGAATAACCATTCAAATGAATCTTGTGTCTCATTCGAATGAAACTCTCATCTTTTGAATATTCAAATCAGCTCTCGAGATGAATATTGAAATTTTTATATGATCATTCAAATGTATATGTGTCTCATTCGAATGAAACTCTCATCTTCTATATATTCGAATGAGCTCTCGAGATGAATATTGAATTTTTAGATAAGGTTATGGATATTTGGTACTTTATCAGTTGCAAGCTTTTCTTAGGGAATTACTGAGTTTTTAACAGAGAGATTTAATTACCTAAAAGTCTAATGACATATTAGGAGCATGCAGTGATAAATTTCAATATAATAAATGATAACATGTTTGTATTGCGCACTTGACATTAGAACCTTTATGGTAGTTAAACCCTTTTTGGAGTCTTATGGTAGTTTTCCCTTTTTAACTCCAGTGGAAAGGCTTATTTGCACGGCTAAAATTGGCAATCAAACAAGGTAAAACATTATTGTCACTTGAAAAACACATAAATAGCTTGCTTATCTATTAGAGTCTTTATTACGAATAGTTGATCCTGATATACTCAGAAGAAAATATGTGGCCTTTGGCGTTTGAAGAAGCAACTTCTTCACATATTCTTGTAGATTAGAAAGGCTTTGATTTCTCCTGTAAACGTACATAAGAAGGGTCATCCTTGAAGCACTGAGATAGAACTTTGTGAAAGATGGAGGAAATGGGTTTGATGTGAATATGGTTCCTTGATTGAGATGTTTCCATACATTTGAGATCAAGTGGGCTACATGTGTGTTTGTGCATTTTCTATTCTGCCTTCATGTAACCCTCAAGGTATGATCCATGATCCATCCACACCATTTTGATCTTCACTCTTCATGCTTGAATTATCATTCTTGTCAGTAGAGAATGAATTTTTGACTAAATTAGATTTAGGCCTTCTCGAGCCTAATTGAAAATAGATCTCCAAAACATTTTTTTTGGTATTTATGTGAGCTTAATTAAACTTGGAACATCCTATTTAAAGTCTCTCATCAGCACATGGTTTTAAGGGAATGTAAGAAAATACGTTCATGTAAGTTGAGATAAAACTTTTCACAGATAATAAATCACATTAAAAAAGTAACTTCCATCGCTAATCCAAACAGGCACTAAGTCTCTAACAATAAATTTAACTCTAAGAATTTCACTGCAATGAGTTAGAAAGGTACAAGATTAATGAGTTAGCGACTCAGTAAGGCCAAAAACAGAAAGTGTGATCTTCAACAGGGAACCCAAAATTGTTGCAAGAACCTTCCGGAGGATCGTCGTAGCATCCGTCTTCTTCTACATCCGTGAAGTATGAGAGATTTAGCATATTGCTCCTCATCAGGTTTTCATCTTCTTCTTCCTGCAAGAAATCCGAATTTTCTGTAGCTTCAACTTCAGCTTCCATTGCCGGATCCTGCTGCATCCACGAATGGTGGCTCGCCTCCGTGTCCCTCCAAATCCAAAACGTCGCTTTTTGCTGATGAATTTGCATATCCCTGATGCTTCCGCACCATTTTTCCCTTCGCCGTTACTCCTCCGTCGTTTGTTCCATCTTGTTGTGCCTCTCCTTCCGCTAAATTCACTGCTTATAAATCTCTAGGATCTGCATTGTCCTCTTATTTGTGAGAATCTTCTTTCTCTTTCTCTCTCCCATTCAGTCTGTCTTTTATAAATTTCACCTGTGCACCAAAGATGAAAAAAAAAATAAAGCTCTAGGCTTACCACTAATTTGAACTTGTTTGCTATGATACGTGTAGCTCTTCTACTTAATCCAAATTACATCAACCAATAATAATCCTCTTTCATACATACAAATCATAACATCTAGCAACCTAGAATTACAATTTGCACATACAAAAAAAAATTGGAAAGTGAAATTAAAATTTAGAGAACTCCCCTAATTGCTCAAGGACTCCGGTTAGCTTCATCATCACCATTGGACAAGTGAAATTAACTGCTCATTATCAGGAAACTAGAGCTTTGAAGATCATTGCAGCAGCCAACGACGGACGAAAGCTGGAATTGATAAAACAGAGCAACGGCTACAGGGATGGCGAAGCAGCGACCAATGATGCAGCAAGCAGAACGGGCTCCCCTCTGGAATGAATGGAATTCGTTTATATAGCCCTCTCTCCAAGTGTCGAAAGGGATAAAATGATTAAGGGATGGTGCTGTGGCTGAAAGGAATCAGGAGATGGATGAATGATTATGTGTGCGTGCTCGCCAGCCTAGATGAAGATGCTTGTGTGTGCGGCGTGGATGTGAATGAGCTTGTGGATGATTTTTTTCTGTGTGTCTGCTTGGGTGATGAATGGGGAATGAAGGAAGTGTGGCGGCGCTGGAGGTGCGTTTCTTGGAATGGTGAGTGCTGAAGCGATGAATGGAATATGTGCTGCCCGCTTGGAATGAATTGATTTTGGGATTTTTTAATTCAAGCTCCAGGTGGCGTGCTTGATGGATGCCTCTTGCTTGGATGTGGGTTTTTGGATTTATGTGTGTGTGGGCTTTATGGTGGGTCCCATGCTTGCTGGACGAAGGAATGGATACATGGAATGGAATTGTTGTGTGTCTTAAATGGATTAATGGAATATGGATTGTGTGGGCCAAGTTTTTTTTGGGTGGATGCTGGATGATGGAATCAATGATTATTTGGAAGAGGCCCATTGAATTAGAAGCCCAATGATCAAGATAATATAACTTTTGCAAATCCACAGCTTTTTATCCCAATTTCTTCCAAAGGTGCCTACAAAAACAATTGATATTGAGAGCATTAAAGGTCATAAAAATCAATCATTCCACAAGATGATTAAAAATATGACCATTTAACCTTAATTAGATTTAATTTCACATAATTGTCATTAATCATATTTAATGCATTTAAACCCAATAAAAGCCTAACATTAGGACCGAAATTCCCTCAAAAAGTTACAAATTCACTTAACAAAATATGATTAATTCAGACCTTAAGGGCAAATTCATTGGTAAGATCATAAAGAGCCTTCAAGCATGCTTTCATGTAGCCTGGTAATTGCTCAGTTGCTCCCATATCCCATCTGCATTAGTATTTATAAATTTTATACTGTGTTAAGCTAAGGCCAATAATAAATGAGAAAAGTCATGATAAGTACCCTATTATAATATTATCTTTAAGTATTTGAAATTTGTTTAAACATTAGCGGAAAATGAGTTGCACCTTATCAAAGACCTAAGTTCTTGACTAAACTTGATGGATAAATTTTGCAATAGAGGATTTTCAACCCTTCCGGGGCGTAATTTTTTGTGATTATTAATTAAATATTACGAAGAACAAAATTTATCTGTCGACTGCATCTACAAAGATAGTGAGTTTTGTTGTATCCGGCGTGTAAAACATCAGTGGATATTTCCTATAAAGAGTGCCCAATATTGCAATTAACCTACGCACAAAGGGGTAGGGAAAACGCCGGATTTGTCTCCAGTGGCCCTTTGTCGTATGTTAACATACTCCTCCTCTTAATCAATTTACTAATCCAAGATCACATTATAGTATAATCACTTGGACTCCCACAATCC
>JANTPZ010155025.1:13826-25497 GCA_025593235.1 Vachellia pachyceras
TCATAATTTTGAAGCTAATTTACTTCAAATATTTTTATGTTTCATGTTAAATTTTGAATATCAATTGAAACATGTTTGTCAATTGTAATTTTAAAACACACTAGTCAAATAAATGAACTAAAAAGTTTGTTATGTTATTAATATTATATAGACGTTCATATCCTCGTAATATCACATTATTATCTCTGATAATTATGAAATTGATTTACCTTAATACTATATAAAGTTATGTCTTTAAATAGAAACATGTATATTTTATATTTGATATATCGAACATGAATGACTCTCTCTTATTCCCTAATTCTCTTATTTGCTCTTCTTCCACTTAATTTTGATAGCATGTTCACTATTTTTAATAAAAGCTAAGTTGCAAATCATTCTATAGTAATTAAAAATTCTAAAAGATGAGTGTCAAATCCTACAACTTAATCTAATTATTTTTTAGATCTTCCCAAATTTATAACTGACAATTATTTGCAAATTGAGTTTTCAAAATTGAACCGTACAACATATTAAACAAAGTTATTAAATCATTTATCAAATTTTAAGAATTTGAAACTCATATTCTAAAATCCGATAGAATATAAAAGGACTAGAAACTAATATTCTAAAATTTGTAACAAAATATTTTCTTAAAAATTATATTTAAGAATATTTATATTGAAGTTCTGATGGTTTTTTTTTTATTGTAGTAGACACTAACAAAAACAGAATTTTAGCTACTAAAATTAATGACTAAAATTTCTGTGGTTAAATTAGTGACAGATTATGGAAGAAAATTATTCTATCACTATACGTCTCTAACATGTCGCTTATTCTGTCATAAAAGAATTAGCAACGGAATTTATTAATGAAATTTTTGTTCACAAAATATTGTGACAGAAATTAGTGACTGAAAAATATCTTCATTAATTCATCTCTAATTTTCATCATAAAATATTTTACGACGGAATTATCGATAAAAAATTTCATAACTTCCACTGCTGAATTAGTTGTTACAGAATTTTCCGTCACTAATTGAATTCCATCGCAATTCCTTTACTAATTTGAAAGTTCATTACTTCATATTATAATCCTACAACAATATATATATAATAAAATAGCTAATAATATAATTATTTAAATATATTTTCAACTACAAAACAAAATGATATATTTATAAGGTTGTTGTTACTTAGGGAATTATCATCATCGAGCTCATCAATTAGACGCTTATTGAGACAGAAATACAAATTCTCATAATCTTCTTGTTTGTTTCATTAAAATCAATTCATATATATTGAGCCTCAATAATAACTAAATACATAAGATAAGAATATTAATAATATTATTATAAAAATCAATATAATGAAGAAATAATTGTATTATTGTTGACAAACTCAACTATTAATTGACAAATTGATTTGTATGCATACACGTTTTTTATAATCATTGTTGACAAACTCATGAATTGACTCCAACTCTCGTCAACTCGCTATTAAATTAATGTTAGTTACAAACTAACACTCGGTTAAACTAATGGATTTACCCAATTTTATTAACCCATTGTTACATTTGGGTTAACTTTTTTAATTTAACCGTTTTCATTGATTTCATATACGAACTTCATACAAAATTTTTTATTGAGTATAATTAATTATGAATATAGATGCATTTCATTTTAGTATTTAAATTTAAAATATAGTTAAACCCTATTGTTTTTCAATAGTTTATATTTTAAATATTTAATTATGTTTTCTTATATTCTCTTTGTAATCATTTGATTTCACTATATAGAACAATAGAATTTTATAATAGTTTAAATATTTTTTTATTAGTTTGAATTAATTATGGAAAATTTTATTTCATTTGTAATTAATTTTATATTAAAATTAATATATTGATATGAAAACTTATATCATAAATATATAAAAATTACTTTCATATTTATTAATAAAATTATTATATAATATATGTGGTTTTTTAGTAACACTAAATACAAATGAAAACAATGAAATAATAAAAATAATATAATACATATAAACAAAAAATATATAATTGAAATATGATAAAAAAAATATTAATTATTAATAAATTTTAACATAAAAATATAGCTAAATTGAAATATTTAAAAATATAATTATGTATTTACATTTAGATCTATATATGTTTTTGTTTGTGTGTGAAATTTTGTGTATGTAATTTTGCATTCAAAGTTTGTACGTTGTTCCCAACAGTACATGTATTAGTAAACTTTCGAAGGAGGTCATGGCTTTCGAACCCTCACAAAATCATCCTTATTAAAATCGGATCGAAAACCAGCAACTAATTTGCTGGTCCGATTCGGTTTGCTTTCTGACCCTGGATTGAGGTCAACCCGATCAACTTGTCTGGTTGAGGGTTGATCCTGTCAACTTTTTTTAAAATTATTTTTTATTTTTTACAAAATTTTATTAAGATGAATGTGAAATTGTTGGATTAGAGTGAGATATGAACAATAAAATCTAAGAAATATGAATTATAGCTTGAGGGATTATAATTTTCTTCATTAGTGGAAGGCGTATATACTATATACATCTGAGAAGAAATAGGGGGTGCTAAAATAAATAAAGATAGCACAGTCAATTATAGTATAAGTCAAAGGATAAATCTATATACGCTCTAAAAGAATGCAAGTTGATATTTTCCCACTTAAGCTTTTTCTATACCATCATTTTGTTGTATGTTGATTGCTCTTTTCCCATTTGTAGAATACATGGAGGAGAAAATTTTAGTATTTGAAGGGGAAAGAACAAAACATGAGAAGGAAAAACAAAATGTCCCTTTACCATATTATTTTGATATTTTGTTAGGATGAATATTTTGAAACTGTAAATAATGTTGAATAATAGATAATCTATAAGTATATTATTGCTTTGGTAGTTGTTATTTTGTTAATAATGGAATTTATTACTTATTTTTTGAAAATTTCAATTTTAGATAGTTTGATTGTGTCAATATGTGATAATATTTTTTTAATTTTTTTATTCCTCACCGGCTTGACCATCAATTTGACTCCAATATGACCCACACCCTTAACCCACTGTCTTATTCTATTTAATCATCGGTTCGGTTTTGATATCCTTCACAAAATGCTAGTCCTGTGCGGGCAGCCGGTAGTGAGGTGGCGGCGCCCAACGACATGAGTAAAGTGGTGGGGGCTATGGGTGACACGTGGCAGTGGGCAATGAAGCCACATTCATTTTGAAATTTTAAAAGAAAAAATAAATTGTGCTTGTTTGTTTGAAAACACTTACTCTTACCCAAAAGTACGTTGTATTTCCGTAAAACGAGATAATCTTCTTAACATATTTACTTCGACTTGTGTAAAAGTACTTCTTTACCGTTTTTTTAAACGGACCCAATAATTGATTAGTGAAGGAATTTAAAATTTCATCACTAATCAATCAATAATGGTGAATTTAGCAACTGAAAATTTTCGCCCCTAATTCTATTCTATTGCAAAACAAATTGGTGATGAAATTTCTGCGACTAAATTTTGTTGCTAAAATAATTTTTTTGGTAATGAGACTAGTAGTAGTATCTTAAAAGCCAAACTCATATATGTGATCATACTCTATTACTTCACTTATACTATTTATAAATTACTTATAATATTTTCTGTACAAACATAAAAAATCTTAAAATATAATTAACTTGAACTTAAAATTGATCAATATTTTAACTTTATTTATTATGCATTATGCTTGTTGAGAACAAAATAGCACAGCAAGTAAATAGGATAGTACATCAATTTGAGTTTGGCCGCTTGCTTGCTGGTGGCACGCTTCCTTCACCAATCCTTCATTATTATTATTGCAAAGAGAACATGTTGCTTTGTCTCCTCTCCCCTCTCTCCCTATCTCTCTCTCACACACACAGAGAGAAATGGCAGCACATAAGCAGAGTCATCTTTATGCCGGCAGATTCGGATAGTCAATCTCACCAACGAACTTTGCTTGAACTTTCAAGTTTGACTTTGCCTGCATGTGGTTAGGGAAATGTGTAGCTAGCTAGCAGCCTAACAGTATAAGTTCGACTTAATTATAAGTATGAATTTGTTATCATTTTGAGTTAATACAATCTTTTATCATCAATTTTATTTTTATTTTAATTTTGATCTCTCAAACTTAAAACTAGTGGTTTTAGTCCCTCTCATTTTATTTAAAACATTGGTTTTTACTGATAATAAATTAGAAGTATGAATTTGTTATCATCTTAAGTTAATACAATCTTTTATCATCTGTTTTACCTTTATTTTAACTTTGATTTCTCATGTTTAAAATTAGCGGTTTTAGTCCCTCTCATTTTATTAAAAACATTGGTCTTTATGACATAATAAAAATCAATATTATTTTATCTTTTGAAGAATCGAAACCATTAATTTAGTTAAACTTGAGGAGCTAAAAATAAAATGAGAGAAAGTTTGAGAAATAACATTGTATTAACCTATTCAAATTTTTATATTGAAATTTGTTAACGCATACTATTAAGATGTTATTGAACATAAAATATCTTCATTTGCACGAAGAGTGTGATATGATGGCACCCTCCCTTGAAAGGAACTACTTGCAAGATCAAACAAAAAAACAATTTATTATTTATAAATTATTTTTAACATGTTTCATGAAAGAAATAAAAGTCTTAAACATTAGTAATTACGCTTTAAAATTTAATAAACTTTACCTTTATTTGAGATACAATATATTTTATGAGAACAAGATCTATACAATAATAAATGAAGAGTAAAATAATACATTTATATGAAAATTTTATTGATATAAATTTTTAATAGAACAAATAAAATCTTTCTCTTTCTACCTTTTTACTGGAAGTAGAGGAGTGTTAAATTTAGATTAATAAAGTTAGTTGTATATGCTTAAAAGGAAATCTTTTTATTTCTTTTAAATTTTTAAGTACAAAGAAACTAGCTAAAATAGTTTACAAATAAATAGAATTGAAATTGACGTGGGGCAGAAGTTCCACTAGGCCATAGGACTACTAACATGCATGACCTTAAAATAACTCTTAGAAAACTACCGCATAGAAAAGAAAGGCACAAAAAATACTTTTAAATTTGTAAATCTTAACTAACAATTATGCAATGACCTAATCACTATCAATTACAAATACTAGTTTGAAATTAAATTTTATAATAAAACTAACTAAATGCCCTTAATTTAAAAAAACAAACAATAATAACAAAGATTTAACAAATTACAATTTTAACTTATCAAATTACAATAATAATTATAACAGTGAACTAAATTTCAATAAAATTATTACATATCAATAATGACTAAAAATTTAACAAATGATAAACTTAACTTATCAAATGATAACACCAATTTAATAGTGAACACAAATTTTACTTTGAGAAATTTAATCATTTAAAAATTAATTTTTAAATAACTCCTTATAACTCTAGAAATTCATCTTGAGGGACCATTTTATGATTTCTACATTTCTGTAATCCTTACATGTTTTTTATATCAATTAAAAAAATAAAATTTCAATAAAAAAGGAGAGGATCAGATGATACATGGATTATCATGCGACATCCTCAAAAATTAGTTCCCATCGGAAATAGCAATTTATGTCAGTAATAATTTATATAGAGACTCCAATAATTAATTAACTATTAAAAGGAGCTCTAAGGGGTTGATGTACAATCTAATTCTTTCATAAAATGCGCATAATTGAACAAAGATCTAATTAAAACAGAACCCATTATTTAGTTAATTATGCAAATATTTTTATAATTAGTTAATTTAAATTTAGGTTTAAGGTGTAAAGTACACATAATTTTTTTACTAAAAATGCAGTCAACACTATATATTTTTTAAATGTTCAAAAATATGTGAATATTTAAAAATATGAATAAAAATGTTACGATAATTTAATATAACATAAAACCATTTTTTTGTCATAGGGTTCACACTGTACTTCCATAGGGGCAAAAATGTTATAGATGTCTTTGCACCTCTAAATAATAAGTATATGATCATGGACTATTAATAAAAAGGTTAAAGTATACTTTTGGTCCTTTATGTTTGCGTCAAGTTTCATTTTAGTCCTTTAAGTTTAAAAAGTACACTTTTAGTTCTCAAACTTAACACTATTAGTTTCTTTTAACGAAAATTACCGACTCATTGAATTTAATTGATGACTATGTAATAAAACGTTAACAAAGCATACTCACATTTTAATTTTAATTTAATAATATAATAAATTTGATATTTTAAATTGTGTAAAATAAAAATTTAAAATAATAGCGTTAAGTTTGATGAGTTAGCAATTTTCGTTAAGAGAAACTGACGGCGTTAAGTTTGAGGGACTAAAAGTGTACTTTTTAAACTTAAAGGACTAAAGTGAAACCTGTCACAAATATAAAGGACTAAAAGTATACTTTAACCTAATAAAAATGGACGGACTATTAATAAAAGCATATAGGTATCTTTACATTTAAGTAACTTACCCTTATAATTTATAATGAAAATTATATGAAAAACGAGAAGGAAACGCTGAAATGAAACTTTGGCCATTATGTACATGATTTCGGATAGAAAATCATGGCTTTGAAAAAGGCAATCCAAACATTCTTATTCTTTTCCCGAGCACTTTCCTACCAAAACCATGGTCTTATTGTTAGCTAACCGAAAGCTTTCTTTTCTTCAAAATCAATCTATTTTAGACAAGAAAACTATAATCCTTTCTATCAAACTATCAAAATTAAAAATAGCAAATATTTCATATTTAAAAAATCTAAAATTTTGGTGGAAACAGTGATTTTTTAAAAATATATTATCTAAAATTACTTTTATTACTGTAAAAAAAATAATTTAACATAATTCAAATAAGTCAAATAGAAATATGTGTCTATTGTCTATGACATACGACACTACGCTTGCTTTGTCTGATGATGACATCATTGTCAGACTCTATCTCTAATTTTTTTTCACCCACCTCACTGCTATTTTTCTTTCTAAAAAAGCCAAATTTTATGCCTTGAACTGCTCTCAGCCTCACACGTTGGAAACTTTGTATGGTGATTATCATATATCATGTTCGCTTTATTAAACCAATTTAATGATAGCTTAAGCGTTTAAAACATAAATCATATCATTATGAAAGATTTGGATTGTCACTATGGCAAATTATAATCAGTGTTAAAAGTATTAGAATTTCAAAATGGCCGGGATTCAAAGAATTAGACTCTCAAAATGGGATTCAATTTCTTTGTGAGTTTGTGTTTCATTTAATAAAAGAGTTATGCTTTCGTAAGATCTTAAAAAATGCAAGGATATTTAATCCACAATACTAATTAATAATCAGATTGTCATAAGTTAATCTATAATATAGAAGAACAAGCAATGTTCATCATAAAAGAAGTTAAATAATTTTCTTTAGTCAATTTGATAAAATAACATAAGTAGACGGGTATGTGTTATGGAAAAATATAGATGGGCACTCGCTAGAACTCTTAACTCACTAGGGCTCCTATCGTAATCCTAATTCAATCCTAAAAACCAACAAGGATAAGGATAAGAAGATTCAGATAAATTTAATGTGATATATGGTTAAATGATAATTGAAACATAAGAAAAATATTTCAATCTACTGGGTGTGAAGGGTTTCAATAGATAACATATTATCGGAAGATAATGAAGGATATTGAGAAATATGATATATCAAATGTTTAAGGATGTGGAAGGATATTAAATTTAATTTTTTTAAAAAATCTAATATATGAATGGATAAGACTCAAGAGATAAAGTAAATATATATTTAGAATAAGATAAAGGAAATCATAGAATTCAATATGATTTTATGGAGGTTAATTAATATCAAAAAACATATTTTTGGACTCTTAAGCTACATGATTATAAATCACATATTTAATAACAATAAATAAAATCCTAACATACCTTTAATATTTAAGTGATAAATAAAAAAAGACTAATTAATGACTCCTGACACACAATATTTTTAAAAGGGAGATTTATTATAAGGTCTCAAAGAATGAAATTATTTATGAAAAGGTCCTAAGAGTTATCAATGACAGCTGCTCTATTTGATTATGATTTATCAAATAATTATGAAAATTTGATGCACTGATCCCCATCTTTGGCACAGATGATAAAATTTTGTCGTTGTAAAGCCTTGGAAACGGATCAAAAAAATTGTGATTTCCAAGGATTGCACTATAGGGTGCAATCCCAGGGTCATTCTCTACAGAGCCTCGTGTACCACTAGTTAACTAGTTTGTGATTAAGTTTGCTTTCCAAATAAAAACCGTTTTTTTCGATTCAAAATGCTATGTACCTAAAGCTAATTACAAAGTAAAATTTCTTTTTGGTATTTTTTTAATTGTGGGAAAACAATAAAAGCAGAATTGAAGTGTAAAAGATGTTTGATGATGGTTTTCCTCTTGAAAATGATTTAGGCCATCATGGTTCACAAAATATTAGGGAAAGCAATAGTTTTCGCACTAAGTTTCGTAATATAAACCACAACAACTCGCTAGGTTAGAAATTCCATGTAATGAACTCCATTCCATGAAACCCTTTAAAAACACTTAGTGTGTACGGAAGTCGCCAAGTGAAAAATTCAACTCAACACAATATTGCCTCTAAAATCAAGCACAACTAGAAAGATAAAAGATAACAACAAAGATCTCATTGAATAGGTAGAAATGAGACTTCACTCTACCAATTCAAACACAAAGCAAGTTCAATACATAAGTAATCCAAGTTTGGCTCGACCGATATCAAGTATTTACGTACAAATCACAAGTCCTAACTCAGAAACTATGTAATCCATAACATAAATACAGATTGAAAACTATTACTCCCCTTTTAGCACTTAGAACTCAGGCTATCTTCATCTCTAAGAGGAAGGGAGATGCTCAGCTACTCATTCACCAATAGATTTGCTCCTTCATAAACTTGCCCAAGGGAACTAGACACATAAGGTGGGGATTGTTCTAATTTTCTACCTTTTACTTTAGAAGCATATGAACCATTTCTTGACCTTGCAAATGACTGAATCCAAAGTACCAGCAAGTAACACAAAATTCTGTATATAGTGAAATTTAATGCACAAAAAACCTAAAAAGATCTGCCACATACTGAATTAGAAAAGATCCGAAAAGTAACATAATACATACCCTGTATATAGCAACTACACTACATAAAAAATCCACCAACTTAAAAATCCTATCTTACATATGGCAATAATATAACCTTGCATATAGCAAAAATAAAATGGCAAGGTCTTACTTACAAAATACACAAAATATATGGCCAATAATATTAAATCAAAATATGACCAAAATTCTTAAGATTGTCCTTATACATCTTCAACCTATGCGAGCACCCTACGAACCATTTCCAATTTCACTTCATATGGAAGGCTTGAGAAAACAGCAAGGATGTTCTCATTATTAACAATTTTAAATAATGTATCATGACGTTCATTTGTAGTTAGCTCCTCCAACTTCCATAAATCATCATAAAGGGATTCCCGCTTTGTATCTAATTGAGAAGCCCTTGCAAGTTTGTCAACATGAGATCCCAAAAGCATAGAAGCTTCTTGGTTACCTTGACAAGTGGTATTCATCATTTTCTCAAGCCCTTCCATGAGAAGGTAATCACGATCAGTGCTGATTCTTCGCCTCTTCCTACTTCCAGTTGTGGCAGACTAGCTTCTTCTATTGTGGTAGCAATAGAAAGGTTTATTTCTTCTCCTACATCAACATCTTCATCATTGTTTTCAATAGGTGGTTGTGGGTGGATTTCATTTGCATCAGTTTGATCATCATGTTTTGATGATATTGACTCTTTCTAATCAGCTATATCTTTTCCAAATAACACAAATAATAAAGATGCAAAGCTTTTTCATGAAGATTTTCCATGAAAATAATAAAAATATTTTCCATGAAGATGCAAAGCTTTTTTGTTACTCTACAAATAATAAAGTGAATAATTTTTATATTTATCTTATAAGGATAAAAAATTATGCTAAATAATAAATATTACATTTAATACTCATCCCATACAGCCTTTTCAGCTATGACACAATTATTATGTGGGTCCCATCCAAATCCCGATGTATTAGTCCCACTAACCATGTTATATATAGCTTGCCAATTTGTTTTTAAAGTCTTCAATCGGGACCTAATGTGAGGATCAGCCTTAATTCCACATCCAGGAGACTTTTCAGCCAAGATCTTTTGCAATTGAGTAAGTGATCAAGTCTTAAAACGTTGCTTACCTTTGGATGACCGTCTACTTCCATTACCTTTACAAGAAATTAATAAAACAAAAATAAATTCACTGGTACAAATTAAGGTTGTTAATGTTAATCCATATAAAAGTAACTTCAAACATATAAGTTTTGACAAAAACAAATCAACCATAAATTAAAGCAACTGGGAATGTAAGTTAAAACATAAAGATAGTGACTGAATAGATTTGTACATCATTGGGCATAATCGATTTAGATGTAACCAGAAAGATAGTGACTGAATAGAAAGAAGTTAAAGCGACTGAGAAATATACATTAAAACAGCCCTTATATATACACATATATACATAAGATTGTGGAAAACGTACCAAAATATATTACTAAATAGAAGCAAAAAGCAAACAATTAAATATATTTATATATGTGTTATGCACAATATACTTGAGAGGTAGGCCAAAGGATTAACATGTTGACTACATCTTCCAGGCAAGGTCTGAGCCTGAGTTATATTAATGCCAACTCGCTTAGCTTGTCTCGTGCCTCTGTTGCTCACAGAGGAGAAAGAAGGGAGATATGGAAAATGAGAGAAGAAAATGAATTCGAACAGAATCGTCAAGTAGAAAAAAAGAACAGTGAACAAAAATTTTGAAAAAAACCAAAGAGATTCATCAAGCACAAAAGAGATTTGAAAAAAAAAAATTCAAGAGTTGGGATAAAGAACCAACAAAGAAGAAAAAAATTACCTTTCTCAGTTGTCTCCCTTTCTCTCCGACCTCTGCCGTGAAGCTCAACCACAGCCGTGATCCACGATTTGTCTCGCTGCTTTGCTATGGATGATGAAGGTAGCTCATCTTCTCCGACTCGCCTTGTGTGTTTGATTGAAGAAGGAAAGGGTTTTATTTTGAAGATTTGGGAATGGGAAAAGATATCTAAACAAATTCATAACATGGGTAATATTTTCCAGAAATTATCATTTCCATAGAACTGAAATGAGTTCCATCAGTAGACCTATAGAACCCACTTCCAACCTTTTTTTGAAATCACAATACCATAGAATTTGGCTCCAACAAAACAAACAGCCATTTTTTTCAATTCTCACCCATATTCCAATTATAAGCATTGGATTCTAATGTACCAAACGCAACATTATTTCAGGAGTTTCTATTTCACACCTATGATGAGAAACTATATCTAAGGGCCCGTTTGGTTTGATGGAATTTGGAGGCATGGATATGGAAATGGAATTGATTTCCATATCCATGCATGTTTGGTATGATGGAATTGGCTTCCACATGGAAGCCAATTCCATCAAACTCATGGATTTTCATTTCCACATGAAAAGCTTGGATTTCCAATTCCATGTTGATAATTCCATCTAAAAATTTTTCTAAAATTTTTTTAATTT
>JANTPZ010155026.1:1612-13289 GCA_025593235.1 Vachellia pachyceras
TAATAATGCATTAAAATTTTCTTTTACCCCTTGTCAATTTTAGATTTTAAAAAATTTACTGGAAAATGTCTCAAAATGATTTATATTTAGGACTAGAATTTTTCTTACTAGTGACATATAATAAGGAATGGATTGATATATTAAATATGATTAAAATTAGAAAGTTATTAAATTTTAAGATATTAAACGAGCTTTAAATTTTTTTAATTTAGATGAAACATCTTAGATCTTAGAAATGGTTTATAAATGCAACAATAATTCAACAGATTGATTTAATTGGAAGATGACTAAGAGCTTGTTTGGAAGCTATTTTGAAACCTAGGTTTCACAGAATCCGAGGTAAAAACTAGGTTTTGAAAAGTGAATGTTTGGGAAGTTATAGCTTTTACGGATTCCGAGGCAAAAAAGTGGGTAGGAAAGAGGAAAGTAAGAAAGAGATAGAGAGAAAAAGTATGAAAGAGAAAAGAGAAAAAAGTAGGAAAGAGAAAATATGAAAGAGAAAACCTAGATTTTGAAACCTAGGTTACCAAAACCAGGTTCCAAACGAGCCCTAACTGACTTTGAGAAACTAGTTTGGAAAAGAATATCAACTATTTATTATTTTTTGTGAGAGAATCTGAAGCATATTTCATGTTATTTTCTCATATATTAGAAATTGTTGTATTTACGCAATTAATTATTCGATTTAACTTACAATTGTTGGACTGTGAAACATAGTTTCAATCAATCAAATAGAAGCACTATGGTGCTTATCACAATGAGTCTTTCAAAAAAAAATTAAAATATTTTTACTTGTTATGATTAAATTTATGATTTTGTGTTTCATATGTCAATGTTCTTGTATATGATATTTTTAATAAATGGTTTTTATCTGAATTTATAACTAGTTAATGCTATTATAAATAATAAAGAGTAAATATTATTTTTTTAGATTTTCTGTAATTCATAAGAAAGAAGATACGCTTTTACCAAAATCTGTGTGAAGGATTTGTCACAAAGTATTTTATTAGTGACAGTAGGAATACAAAATAAATATATATTTTGTATGCAACAAAAAATAGTAGTAGTACATATATTTTCACAATTTCTAATCTTACAAATAAATAACATATTAAGAGCAAATGATATACAGGAGCCCAAAAAATTAATTTCGAATTAGATCTAGAAATTTCAAAATTTCAGAAAAGAACGATGGTTCTTTGTGGGGGTTAATATATTTTTGGGTTAAGTTTTTCAATATTTATCTTCTATATTTTTACTTGCCTTCTTCATTTTCATTATTTATCATTGGCATTCTCGGCACTCAATTTTTCAACATTTTCAATAATTATATATCTTTTTAATACCCATCTTCCAATGATTTTACTACAGAAAAGAACAAAAAAATTAAAAAAATTGAGTGCTAAAAATGTAGAAAATGTTTAAGTATTGAAGATGTTGAATGTCACAAAAAACTTAATTCAACTTGTGCAAGGCTATTCCAACTTAACCTGATATATCAAATTCAAATTTTGAAAATGTAACAATGTTAAATATTTGTTGGTAGAGCTTTTGCGACTATTGTGATCTTATATGACTCGATCCAAATTCATCTGAACCCTTGATAAATTCTTAAAGTTGAAATTTGATAAGTTTAGAACATTCGACACTCCAAGGAGGGGAAAAAAAGAAACTTTAGAATATATTAATAATACAGAAAACAAACATTGGCAAATTCATGCACAAAATTGTAATTCTTCCAAAGAATTAGGGCCTTTGTTCCCCTCAAATTTCAAATTTTCATATTTCTAAACTATAATTAATGTTCTCAAATGATCCTTAGTTTTGTTGCTTAGCACTTATATTATTTTTAGGAGGCAATTTTATTCGAGTTATTATTGGACACTAAAGACAGACATATTTTTAGTGGGGATTCGATCTTAAGTTTACTACTTTACCATGAATCTTCTTCACCCAACCTCATTGGTAAATGATGATTGGTAAAACAAATTCCCCTTTTAATAATTAGCTTCTATAAAAGCCCTAATTGACAAGGCACTGAAAAGAAACAACAATAACCATACAAAAAACGAACCCAAGTATTAAAGTTGAGCCCAATACTTACAGGTTATCTTATTTTTGACCCAACAAGTTTTCATATAAAGCCCAACAACAGATTGTAAATACAGAAACGAATTCCTTGAAGTTTATTTATCCCTAGGTGAAAATGGGAGTATTTTAGGAAAATTTTTGGGTGCTTGAGATTAAATTTAAATAATTTTTATTTTTTGTTTTTCACGAGGCTATTATTTTCCTTAACTATATATTACCATCTCACGTATTTATGCAGATTCTTTTATCGACTCAAGTTTTACTGATCAGTTATCACACACATAATATATATATATATATATATATATATATATGCGCGCGCAATAAATACTGAAGTATTTAAACAACAACAACAACAATAATAATTTTCTAAAAATAAAAAGGAAATGAATGAAAGTGATATAATTAAACGTATCATGAAATAAACTAATTTGAAAAGTATAGGGAAGAAAATTGCTCACTTTTTGAAGAAGAGATTGAAACATCTCAACATTTGATTTTGCAGGTGACAGCACCAGCTCTCTTGGAAAAGGTTTTATTTGTTGGTTGACACAGTTGGGAGGGTATGCTGCAATATTCCAAGCGTGAAGACATATGTTAAGTTTTTATTCTTTTATTGCTTTTTCTTTTTTTTGCAGGATTGTATCTATGATGGAATTGTTACAAGGTTTAATAAAGACAGTTAATTACTTAAAAGATTAATAACAATTAAAGAGTACGCAATGGCAAGTTTCAGTACAATAAGCGATAATAAATTTAAACTTACCACTTGTTATTGAAACTTTTTAGTTATAAATTTCATTTCTTGTTACCTCGTAGTAGTTCCTCCAAATGCATCAATGATATGTAGTTTGTACGTAGGCTTCATGTTTTCTGTTTCTTTGTTTTTTTTTAATATTCAGTTAGTGTAATATTTGTTTTGGGAATTAACCAAATTGGTTCTTTTATGTTAAAAAAAAGTATGAAGAGATAATAGAGGGAGGAGAAAGAGTCTACGTCTATTATTGCGACAGTTCAACGGAAGACGAGGGAAAAAGAGTCTACGTCTATGATTCGACGCAAAGGGCTTTCGTAGAGAACCTTTTTGCAGTGTTCTTTCCAGGACTCTTGGTTTGTGAATTTGACCACAAATTAATTGTTTGGCAAATTGACTAAATGGCTTTTTTAACATGTACAGGATGTATTTTCTTCCCAATACCTCGATAGCCAGAGAGTAGTTCCAAGGTTTACACCACTAGTTGTATTCTTCAGGTGTAATGGGAACCACTTGCTATGTCTTCATGAGTTTTTTGATCTCCTCACTTGGTTCTGAGCTTCCAAAATATTTCCCTGTCATCATCAAAGAGATCTTCTTCCATACTCATTCCTCCATTAAAACCCAGAAGAGATTGTTTGTAGGAGGGGAACTGACGACAGCTTCTGGTACTTTCCCTTGCTCCTTGGTGTGATCATTTCCCTGTTCTCCATCTTCTTGCTTTTCACTTTCCTGTTGTTTCAGACATATTTGTCATCCATAATAGCCGCGATTGTTTCTTCCACTTTCTTTTTCTTTTTCCGTTCATCCCCAATGGAGTCCACTGGCTGGTCTAGCAGGTTCTTGCATTCACCTGTGTCTTCCATCCCAAGCTTAGCTCTTGGGTCAAAACCCAAAAGAGAGAAAACCTAAATCCCTTTTGGGAAAAACTTCTAAAATCTAATGTATATAATATGTGCAATGAGACAATCTCAGCAAATCTCATGATTATAATCAGATCATATAACATCTTATACACACTCAAGGTATGTGTAGACATCAAATTTATGCAAAAAGGAACAAGTTTGGACACTTAGAAAGATTTTGTTTTAAAAAAAACACACTCAGGTCACAACTTAAAATGTATAGGTCATGACTTGAGATGCACCAAGAGCAATCCTCGAACTAGAAGGTGAAGTCACGACTTAAATATCCAAGGTCGCAACCAGAAGGTTATAGAGAGCATTTCTCATGGCCGAGTTGAAAAATTCACTAAATTATTCAACCAAATGCTTCCCAAATGATACAGATGCATAAAGACTTTAAAGCAAATGGATAAACACTTAGAATTAAGTTAAAACAAATGCAAAATGCTATGCAAAGATGCAAAAGCAAAAGTGTAAAAGAGAAGCAATATTTTTTTTATTTTTTTGCAAAATTGGTATTCTATGCAATGCAAGATGAACTTTAAAACTAAAGTTCAATGAGAATCGACCTAAGTCAACAACAGTGATGACAACTAACTACTAGGGAATCAATTACTTGGCTCCATGGCAATGGTGCCATTGATCGGACTCAACTGTCACCTTTTGGTTTATTCAAAATAAGATTGTACCAAATAATGTAGCATATGTCACAACATATCATTTTTCTCGAGGAGCATTTCTATTGGAAACATAGTCTAAATTGGCTATAAAAAAACAAGTAGATTTGGGTAAAAGGGGGGATTTGGTTTTTAAAAGCAATGGTGCAATTAAAGGAAAAATGGAAGGAGTAAATCTTTTTGGTATTTTGGTTTAACAATGAAATGGTTGAATTAAAATTAACAAATGAATGTTGTGGATTAAAAGTGAACTTTGATGAGATAAACCCTTGATGATGGTATCTTAATTATCATTGCTCTTAAAAATAACATGAGAGTTTGTAACCCTCTAAGTGCTAGATATAAAACACCAAGCAATCACTCAAGTTCGATAGTCTAATTAGTGAAAACTTACTTTAATCAAAGACAATTAACACCTTTTAAAAAACTGTTCAAAATCATTTAGAGAGCAATTGAATGAATGATGCAAGTGCTTCAATGGATGCAATCACAACCACAAAAACTAAGTAAACTAATCAACCATCAATAATTACTGGCAATCAATCAATATCAACTGCAAAAAAGCATCCAATTCAATCACATAGTCTAATCATGATATTAACCAATCGGCAATCAAGGTTTGCATAGCAGCAGAAATTCCTAAATCTAGAAACATACATACATGTTCAAACATCAAACTAAACTATGTTGATACTTTATTTTGATGATAACAAAATGATTTCAGGAATTATAAAGCTTAAATTGTTGATGATTAAGTGTTCTTAGTGAAACACTTGAGTTTTGTGATCAAGTCATCAAGTTTGTATGAAAGTATTGAGAATATTTGAGTATTGTGCTTAAATACTCGAGTATCAAGGTTTTTCATAAGTTAAAAATCAATATTTTCAGACAACACTTGAGTTCTTGTTGAGAGTGTTGATAATACTTGAGTTTTGGACTTTAATACTCGAGCATTGTGAGTTAAAATGTTTCTGAGATTCAACACTTTAAGTGAAAACTCAAGTATTAAGATGAAGTGTTGCAATCACTCGAGTGATGTTTTGAAACACTCGAGTAATGGTATTAAAATCAGAATACTTTTGTATGAAACTCAAGTATTGTGTTGAAGTATTGACAACACTCAAGTATTGTGTTGTAATACTCGAGTATCGGGCTTTGTTTTCAAAAGAATACTCAACATTTGAAGCAAAATACTTGAGTTACAAATGAAAGTATTGACAACACTCGAGTATTAAGTTCTGAATACTCGAGTATTGAGTCAAAATACTTGAACTTGAAGCATAACACTCATGTTGTGGAGGAAGTGTTGCCAACACTCGAGTGCTAGTTTTCAACACTCGAGTATCGGACAAAGTTTTCAAACGAAAGACAACACTTCAAGCACAACAATCAAGTATTTTGTGGAAGTATTGACAACACTTGAGTACTGATTTTTGAACACTCGAGTATTGAGCATATTTTCTCACAAAACACAACACATCCATCAAAACACTCGAGTAATGGTAAGAAATGTGACAACACTTGAGTATTGAGATTCTAACACTTGAGTATTGTGATATTTCAATTTATTTCACTTCAAGTTTTCCTTTGAACACTCGAACAGTAACTTAAAGTTCTCTTAACACTCGAGTATAAGAATTTCAATACTCGAGTATTTACATTAAATTTCAAAATCTTCTGCAATACTCTCAGATAACACTCGAGCAATTTCAAAAGTGTTTGTGAAACTCGAGCATTGACATCAAACACTCGAGTATCATTTTATAAATTCAAAATGCTTGATTAACACTCGAGTACTATGAATCAACACTCGAGTATTGTTTTTCAACGGCTATTTTCTCTCTCTGACAGCTTTTTACCTGCTCTGCATCTTTCCTTATTCGTGACTAACAACATTTGAATTTCACCTGCCTTCATAAATGCAGAAGCCCAGATCACAGAAAGAGAAAAAGCTGTCCTCACAGACAGATTGCATAATTCAAGCCTTCGTCACCCACGTTACTCAGAAGCATTTATTACAGCATTAATGGCGAAGACGAAGAGTTGGTTGATGAGAGTAACGGACACTTAAATGTCTCAGCAAATTTATTACTCCTCATCTATAAAAGGACTGATAATTCATTACAAAAAAGTAGACGAGCATTTATACAAGCTTTTAAAGGCATTCATCATATTCTCTGTAAATCTTGCAATATTCTTCTAAGCTTCAGCATTAAATATCTACTCTTTGAGAGAGTTTCTTTGAGCATTACCTTCTGTAAATCTGAGAGAAATTCATTGGCCTTAAATCCATTGGGCTGTGAATTTGTCAGAAAACAGAGAGTGAGTCTCTGTTTTATTGCATATAGTGAGGGGGAATGTGAATCTCCGTTATAAAGGCATTATTGGCCTTGTTTGCTGTTGATAGTGGATTTGAAAATCTCAGAGGTGCTCTGAGGACTGGACGTAGGTCAAGTGGACCGAACCAGGATCAATCTCTGTATTCATCATTCCTATCTCTTGGTGAAATTAGTTTTATTCTGTGGTTTAAGTTTAATTTTTTAATTGACCAATTCACCCCCTCTTGATCAAATTCTACGCTAACAAACTAAAACTCACCTAGTGTGTCTACGAGCACAAGCCTTGTCCTCATTTAGCCTTTCATAGCTCCAAATGTGCTGCAATCGCTCTAGATCTATTCTACCATGAGGGAAGCTAAAAATAGGATGAAATTATAGAGAAAAGGATGGTGGAAGTGATTTGAATGGTGTGGAATCACAGAAAAGGGTGAAAATGAAGAAAAATGGGGGATGGATGGATGAAATGAATGGGGTCTTGAGAGAAAAGTTGTTAGGGCTCCTAACTACAGATCTGCAAAATGAGGAGGTGGTTTTCATGATTGCTCTCTCCTATATATGTAGCAGCTGAATGACCTAATATAAAACGCATAGCTTCACTAGCAGGTGACAAGGTCGCGACCTAAAGATATGAGGTCACAACATAACACATTTTAAGTTGCAACCTGAAGATCAGGTTCTTCATTATCTAAAAACACACAGCTGCTTCAACGTACACACAAGTTGCGACCTAAGATAGATACGTCGTGACCTCATAGTTGTAGTCCTAGGTTGTTTTTGGGTCTTGATGAACTTGTGGCCCCTTCAATGCTTCATCTTGGGTTGAATCTCCTCCAAATGCCTACAAACAAAGGCGAAGAATTTTGCCAAAATTAAACAATTTAAATATCAATGCAACTATAATTTGTATGAGATGAATGATCGTTTTACCCTTAAATAAGAAAAATAAATGCATAAATCAATATAATAAAAAAGGACATAACTGCATGCAAAATGAGAGTAAAAGTATAATAAAATATTATAATTGCTCAATAAAACCATGTAAAAATTGGGTTCTATCAAACCTCAAGAATCTTTGATGTATAGTTAGTAGCATGTGAACATGTTACGAAGGTTAGTGAATTATGGTGAAAAAACCATGCATGAATAGTCAAGAAAGGAACATGCTAAAAGTGACAAAAGGGTCCAATACCCTTGTCAAAATACCAAATTAAGGTAATAGTGAAATATAGCAAATGAAGATCAACTGGTATAAATTTTTTCCAAAAAAAAAAAGTTCACATTGCAAGCTTTAACATGGCCTAAGTTTGCTAAATTTGGAATTTCATACAAAAAGTTATGATGGTCCAAATTTAGGAAAAAAATGAAAAATGACCAAATGGACAATGTTTCTACAAGCAGTTTTTTGTATTAATCAGTGAATAATTTTTCCCTGTAGGAAATAAGAATTCTCATTTAGAAACTTAAATTACTCAATTTGGATTTTTCTAGAATTAGTTATGAATTTTTAAAGTTGGTAAAAATTCTAAATTTACCAAGTAAACAGTGCATGTAAACATTGTAACAAAGTTTTAAAATTTCATTTGAGTAGCTAATTCTAGAGTATGGAAGGCCTTAATTCTAGAATATGTTATTAAGATGTCGTCAATATATGTGAGAGCACTAATGACATAATCTGGGTACTACATGACATAAAGAGAGCTATCATTCTTTGTATTGCAGAATCATCAATGCAATAACACATCACAAAGCCATTCAAACCAAGATCGTGGAGCTTGTTTGAGCCCATGTAATGCCTTCTTCAACGTACAAGCATAGGTTAGTTATGTAGGACTAGTAAAGCCCTTTGGCTTAGTTGCGAAAGCATCTATAATCCATCCATTAAGACATGCATTATTAATATCTAACTGGTTGAGAGACCAATTAAGAGAGATAAATAGATAAAAAAAAAGTCTAATAGTAATGATTTTTGCAACAAGACTAAAGGTGGACCCAAAAATTAACTTCATACTCATTTGATGTTATAGGCAATTGTTGATGACCATAGTGACAAGTGTTGCCATCCTAGTTAACAGGAACTGATAAATATATATTTTATATGAAATAAATGTTGAGAAGAAACAAATGGGAATGACTGGAAGCCAACAATTAATACTTGTTTCAGACTTGTAGGAGTTGATTGGACAGATTACCTCTCTTCCCCACAAAAATTTGATATCCCAATTTTTAGTCTTCCAGATAGCAAATTGTTTGACTCTCATTTTTCCATCTCACCTTCTCTGATCATCACCACTTCTTCCGTATTATTCCTTCTTACTCTCACTTTCTCTCTCGCGAAACACCATGACTGTTCTCTCCATTTTTCCAAATCTCTCCCCCTCCCTATCTCTCTCTTTACTCATTCACCTTTCACCTTTCACTTCGATGTGGCTGATCATGTAATCATCGTCGTTGTTGCTGTTTCACCCTCCATGTTCTGCTTGATTTCTTGTCATCCTAAGAGTTGTGGCCATACCTGAACCACATTTGACAGGGAGTTCATCAAGCCTCCATTCTCCTCTTTAAATCGTTGTTAATCTATTAGGAATGTTATAATACTGTGGTTGTGGAGTTAGATTCCAATTCTTTTCGGCGATAGTTAGAACTTTATGACTGGATTTGCTGAGATCAATTTTTCAAAGTTTATCTTATTGATCAAGAGTAGCTTCATTCAGTTTTTGTAATTGATGAACTATTAGAACTAATTGTTGTGAATACTATTTGAGTAGTATTGATCAGTTTTACTTTTGGAAGTAACTTATTTATGTCCCTATTGAATCCATTTATTATTGATTTGATTATTGCAATATAAGATGTTGGAATGAACTTATATTAATGAAAGGCAATGAGGGTAGAGTCATATCTCTTGGAAGGCATTTTTGTGATTATTTCCCTTACTTTCATTTTACAACGTTCCAACTTAATTGATAAGAAAATAAAAACAAATAATAGCTTAGATAACGTATTTGATTCATATTATGATTACATAACCATTTTTCCCTCCTAAATTTTGAGAATTAATTTGCTAATTAAATACCTATAGATATTTAAACTTCTTAGAGATCGACCTTGAGGTTGTATCACTATTTATATAATTTTGAGTATTAAATTTAACCTTTGAATTACCAGAGATCTTAAGGAAATATTTTTGCTTGGTTTACAATATTCTGTTCTAGTTGATTTAAAAGATCTGCTTCCCATTTTTTGAATAAAGATAGGCTAACATCTTAGTTATCTCAAGCCTTTAGCGCTTGATTTCATGGCACTATATGATGCTTTAGACCAATACCCTTACACTAATGAGATCATAAAAGATCTTCAAAAAGATACTACTTCTCAACCTGATTTTTAGATTGTTGATCATAAATCATTCTATAAGTGTTTAGTCATTACTCACTTATTTGAACTGTACAATAAGCTTAATAGCTGATGCACTTGAGATGCATATAGGGGGTTACAAAGGCTTTCTCAAGTATGTAAATGGCTCTCTGACAAATTTCTTTTTGGTTCTCAATGAAAAAAGGATGTAAAACTCTTTGTTTCACTATGTTTGATGTTAACACAACAAATATTCGCCAGCTGGCCTCTTACAACCATAGCCCATTCCATATCAAACATGGGAAGATTTAATGATTGGGCTATCAAAGTCATAGAATTTTGACTTTGTATGGGTGGTTTTGTGTTGGTTGAACAATCTAATCATTTCATAGCCTAGTCACATCCCTACTGATGAGCCATGTTGTAAGGTTTCGAAATAAAAACTAAGCTAGAATGCAATATAATAGCACTAACCTAATCGATCTCTAAGGAGCCTATTGTCTATCCTATCTAATCAAGTGTAATTAACAATTTAATTCAAGAGTATCAAGTGTGTTTGTCACTATCTAATTAAACTAAATGAATGTATTTAAATTCTATAAAATGAATGTCTTAGGTGATTGACTCTACTAACATTCCTTGTCTAATTTTAAAATTAAGTTCTTTTAACTAAGTACAAGGACTAACAAGAAACCTTGCTAATCAACATTCCTAACTTCAATTGCAAGCCAACTGAATTATTTAACTCAACCTCAGGATCACTAGAAGCACTGAATTCACTAGAAGACAAGTTAGACTCGTGTGTAAGGCTTTCCTCTTCAATTATGATTTCACCAGCCCTTTCTATTCCTTGTTCTCGTCTAACCTCTCTTAAGGACCTTTGGAGTTCAGAATTCGATAGAACAAGAGTTCTACTCCTATCCCTTCTTGGCATACAAAATCAAGCAATCAAACAGGGAACTTTTTTTTTTTGAATATATACACAAATGAAAGAAGTAACCAGAAACAAATGCAAAGTACCTAAAAGAAAAGCAAAAACTAAACTAATGAATTCCAATCAAGTTACTTAACACTTAAATACTAGGGAATCAATTTCATTGGCTCCCCGGCAACGGCGCCATTTTGACGAGCAAACTTTTAGTCGCCTAAGTCCGCGTCAAAGATTTAACCGAATTAATGTAGTATAGCACCAATCCGGGTCGTATTCACTTTGAGGAGCCGATAAAACGAAATGAAATCCTAGTAATTAAATGTGAGTAACTCAAATTGAAAAATCGTTGGAGGAAATTTTATGTGGATACTACGAATTAAACTAAAATGAAAATACTTCTTTTTGGTATTTTTTTGAATATGAAAACAAGCGAAACAAATGGAGATAAATGAAGCGCGAATAACGACGATGGAAAACAATTCTCCAACTCAACAACGCAGGCAATCATCACTTCAATAGATATGGGAGTTAAAAGATTGAATTAAAGAATTATAATTAAGCTTTAATCCAACAACCGAGCCACCTCGAATTGCCACAAAATATTTTCCAAACTTCCAATTTACTAA